>KV003157.1:22624-50248 GCA_001598015.1 Dorcoceras hygrometricum | reverse complement strand
CCAACCACCTTTGAAATCCAATCAAAAGTCTAAAAATTTCGATCACCAATGGGTGAAGGGAGGCTGAAGTCGGCTGATGGAGGAGGAGGAGTAGGTTATTTTCGAAATTGTGGGTGGTGAGTGAATGAGAGGTGTACAAAAAGACCCCTCCAACTTGTTTTAATTAAAATAAAATGCTTAATCCCAAAACTAACCCTCCTCTAATTAAAAATGCTTAAAAATACTTAAAATGTAGACTTCAAGCCTTTGAAATCCAATCAAAAGTCTAAAAATTTCGATCACCAATGGGTGAAGGGAGGCTGAAGTCGGCTGATGGAGGAGGAGGAGTAGGTTATTTTCGAAATTGTGGGTGGTGAGTGAATGAGAGGTGTACAAAAAGACCCCTCCAACTTGTTTTAATTAAAATAAAAGGCTTAATCCCAAAACTAACCCTCCTCTAATTAAAAATGCTTAAAAATACTTAAAATGTAGACTTCAAGCCTCTAATTTTCGTAATATAAGGTCTCTCAAATTTAAAAGTGTAGTGAAATTCATAAAAATAGCCCGTATAGGCAAAAAAACGGGTCCCCCCTCGATAACTGTGCATAGAATCTTATTTTTTTGGAAATGGTGCATAAAATAATAAATTTTGTTTTTTAAAATATGTCTAAGGGCTAAAACATTTAAAATATTTTCAATTTGGTCGTCTCTGGTCTTGTCCCCGCTTACCGAAACTCAAACAGTACCGTATAATGACATGCACAAAGTAAGGCATAAAATCATCATATAATCACATAAATGACATGAAATCATGCTAACATAAAGTTTTTCCCTTAGTCATGCGCTCAATTTAACGTACTTAGGTTTCTGGGCGTTACAACTCTCCCCCCCCTTATAGAAATTTCGTCCCCGAAATTAAGTTACATACCGAAAAGCTCTGGATAGCACGTCCGCATATCGGTCTCGGTCTCCCAGGTAGCCTCATATTCCGAGTGATTCTACCATCGGACATTGACCATCGATCCTCCGCGCTCTAAGCCTGCGCTCCTCTCGCGCTAAGATCTGAACTGGTCGCTCCTCAAAGGATAAGTCTGGTGCCAAATGAAGCGGCTCAAAATCCAACACATGAGATGGGTTCGGGACGTACTTCCATAACATTGAAATATGGAACATGTTATGCGCTGCTGACAGACTGGGTGGTAATGCTGCGCGATATGCTAACGTACCGACCCTCTCCAAAATCTCAAACGGTCCAATGAATCTCGGACTGAGCTTGCCTCTCCGGCCGAAGCGCATCACGCCCTTCATGGGCGATATCCTTACAAATACATGGTCCCCTACTGCCAACTCCAGATCTCGTCGTCTACGATCGACATAACTCTTTTGACGACTTTGAGATGTCCTCATCCGATCTCGTATCCTGGTCACGATATCTGCTTTCTGCTGCACCATCTCTGGTCTAGTCAAAATCCTCTCGCCAACCTCGTCCCAATGCACGGGAGACCTACACCTCCTCCCGTACAAAGCCTCATAAGGAGCCATCCAAATCGATGCCTGAAAACTGTTATTGTACGTGAACTCTACCAAGGGCAATCTAGAATCCCATGTACCTTGAAAATCTATCACGCAGGCTCTCAGTAAATCCTCTAGAATCTGGATGACTCTCTCCGACTGACCGTCTGTCTGCGAGTGAAAAGCCGTACTGAATGATGCTTGGTCCCCAATGCAGTGTGCAAGCTCCTCCAAAACGCAGAAGTAAACCTGGAATCCCTATCTGACACAATAGAGACTGGTATGCCATGCAGTCTGACAATCTCTCTAATATATAGCTCTTCATACTGTGTCAAAGTGAAAGTGGTTTTCACCGGTAGAAAGTGTGCGAACTTGGTGAGTCGATCCACAATCACCCAAATCGCCGTAAAGCCTCTGGGACTCCTGGGTAAACCAACCACAAAATCCATCGTGAGTCTCCCATTTCCACTCAGGGATAGGGAGTGGCTGTAGCAACCCTGCTGGCCTCTGGTGCTCTGCCTTGACCTGTTGATAGGTCAAACACTCTGACACAAATCGTCCAATATCTCTCTTCATCCTTGGCCACCAGTAAAGTGTCTGCAAATCCCTGTACATCTTCGTACTCCCTGGGTGAATGGAATACGTCGATGCATGGGACTCTGATAAGATCTCAGCTCTCAACTGCTCAGTACTGGGTACCCACATGCGACCCCTGAAACGAGTAATCCCATCCTCGACTGTGTACAAACCTCGTCCTCTAGCCTCGTCTCTCTGTCTCCACTGCTGTAACTGCTCATCTGCAGCCTGGCCGTCCCTAATCCGATCTCGAAGAGTCGGCTGAACTGTGAGCGTTGCGAGGCTAGGAGCACAACCCCTGAATAAAACTCCAACCCAAATCTCTGAATCTCGGTCTGTAGTGGTCGCTCCACTGATAAATACGCCACCACTGAAGTATTCCGGCTCAAAGCGTCCGCTACCACATTAGCCTTACCCGGATGGGAGTTAATGTCACAGTCATAGTCCTTCACCAACTCTAGCCATCTGCGCTGCTTCATATTCAGCTCCTTCTGAGTGAAGAAGTACTTGAGGCTCTTATGGTCGGTGAAAATCTGACACTTCTCGCCGTACAAATAGTGTCTCCAAATCTTCAGTGCGAACATTACTACTGCAAGCTCCAGATCGTGCGTCGGATAGTTCTGCTCATAACTCTTCAGATGTCTCGACGCATATGCAATAACCTTACCTTCCTGCATCAGAACTGGACCTAACCCTCTCAGAGAAGCATCTGTATAAACCACAAACTCCTCGTGGTCCACTGGCATAGCTAATACTGGTGCTGAAGTAAGGGCCTCCTTCAGCTGATCAAAGCTCCTCTGACAGTCGGTACTCCACACATACTTCGCATTCTTCTTGGTCAAGGCTTGCAAGGGCACTGAAATAGAGGAGAAACCCTTGATGAATTTGCGATAATAACCTGCCAAGCCCAAGAAACTATGAATCTCCGCTGCATTCTTCAGAATCCCCCAGTTCTGCACTGCCTCCACTTTCGATGGGTCAACAGAAATCCCATCTCTCGACACAATATGCCCTAAGAAAGCCACCTGCTCCAGCCAAAACTCGTGCTTGCTGAACTTGGCGTATAACTTGTGCTCCCTCAAAGTCTGCAAAGTCGTCTGGAAGTGCCGCCTATGCTCCTCAAAGCTCCTCGAATAAATCAGAATATCGTCGATGAACACAATGATGAACTGGTCTAGATACTGCCTGTATACCCTATTCATCAGATACATGAAAATCGCTGGGGTGTTCGTCAGACCAAACGGCATCACCAAGAACTCGTAGTGGTCGTAGCATGTCCGAAAAACAGTCTTGGACACGTCCTCCTCTCTAACTCTCAGCTGATGGTAGCCAGATCTCAAGTCGATCTTCGAGAACACCGTAGCTCCCTGTAACTGATCAAATAAGTCATCTATCCTCGGGAGTGGATATCTGTTCTTCACGATAACTCTGTTCAACTCCCGGTAGTCAATACACAACCTCATGCTACCATCCTTCTTCTTCACAAACAGAACTGGCGCACCCCATGGAGAAAAACTAGGGCGAAAGAACCCCTTGTCAAGCAACTCCAGAATTTGCTCCTTTAACTCCTTCACCTCGGTACGAGCTAAGCGATATGGTGCCTTAGAGATAGGCACTGTACCTGACATCAGCTCAAATGAAAAACTCCAAGTCAATACACAACCTCATGCTACCATCCTTCTTCTTCACAAACAGAACTGGCGCACCCCATGGAGAAAAACTAGGGCGAAAGAACCCCTTGTCAAGCAACTCCAGAATTTGCTCCTTTAACTCCTTCACCTCGGTACGAGCTAAGCGATATGGTGCCTTAGAGATAGGCACTGTACCTGACATCAGCTCAATAGAAAACTCCACCTCTCTCTCTGGTGGAACTCCTGCGACATCGTCGGGGAAAACATCTGCGAAGTCCCTGACTACCTCCACATCAGACAACGAAGGGCCTGTTGAATCTCCTGAAGCAGTAACACTAGCCAAGAACGCCTGGAATCCGTGCTCAACCAGCTTCCTGGCCTGTGAGAAAGATATGAATCTGGGCTTCCGCTGTCTCCTCGTCGCCTCAAAAACGAAAGCCTCTTGCCCTGGTGGCTTGATCATCACTGACCTCCGCTGGAAGTCAATCACCGCTCCAAACTCCGTCAACCAATCCATACCTAGGATGAGATCGAATTCTGACATCGGAAACACGACTAAATTTGCTTGTACTGCATGATCCTGGAACATCATCGTCAATCCCTGAACCACTCTGGTCATCGTCAACTCCTCTCCTGACGGGACTGTCACTACGAGAGCCATGTCCAAACTCTTTGGGGTAATACCCATCCTCTGCGTGAACGCACTCGAAATAAACGAGTGGGTCGCCCTTGAGTCTAGTAATGCAAGGGTAGTGACACCAAGCACACGAATCTCGCCTGAAACAGAACGTCACACAGGTACGCATTTACGGTCATACTAGATCCCAAGAGCAGTTTAGATACCTAAAACAGTTCTAAGTTCGCTAGTCCTATCCGTCAAAGTTCTCAAGGCAAGTCCTAGAAGATCTAAGAGTTCTACTTAGGTCCAACTCGACAACTAACGAATCTGAAGTCCCGGAAAATTCCTTAGGTCCCTACTTGTGGAACCTCTCAGCCACGTCCTCCTCATGAAACTTCCCAGAACTCTCCAACTGCCTCTCTAGGATCCTGGTGATCCCGCCTCGCATGCTCACGCTAGTCCTCTCATAAGGCTTCAACTGCGGAGGTGAGGAGGAGGTGCATCATCATCTTGCTGATCTCTAGCACGTCTGGGGGCGTACTAATACACCAAAACCTTATCACGTAAATTTAAGTGCATGACTAGGCGTCTATTTTTAAAACCCTAAGGCCAAAACTCATGCAAGGCTAAAACTTGCATCATGAAAATATAAACATACATACTAAAATAAAACTCACAGACTGACAGTGCGACTTCCGAGCTCCATGCAGCAGGCTAGTACCCCACCAGAACCACCGCTCTGATACCATGTTGAAACGTACTAAACCTCTTAATTTTTTTTTTTGTGAAAAGCAGATGTGTAATAAACATTTAATAAAAGC
Source organism: Dorcoceras hygrometricum (assembly GCA_001598015.1). NCBI lineage: Eukaryota > Viridiplantae > Streptophyta > Magnoliopsida > Lamiales > Gesneriaceae > Dorcoceras > Dorcoceras hygrometricum. The sequence continues at coordinate 45,110 of KV003157.1, read as the reverse complement.
TATAAATAAAAACCATAACTTAAAGCATTTGAAAATATCATCTCAACATCCGTTTAAAACTAACTGCAAAGTATCCCTAGTCCACATCGCACAAGCTAACAAAAAATCAGAGTATTTAAAACTGTTGCGGAAAACTGAACATGTTTAAACAGCATCATGCTCACCTGCACCATTTAAACCTAGTGAGCCTAAAGGCCGAGCATGCTCTATCCCATCATAACAAGGTACATATAATAAAACCACATGCAGGCACATACGTATAGGAATATAATTTCATGACACGCGTGCGTGAAAGATCTTAAACATTGAATCATAATGCAGTCATACATAACTTCATCGTATAACATATATATATTAAGGCATGGCATAAACATAACATAACTTAAAAGAATATGCGAGTCGTATCCATGAAGTGTGAGTCATAATCGATTGATCAATCTATAAACCAACGTACGCGGCGATGTGGTTAACCCGACCTAACCTCGGGATCCCTATATGTCACACCTCTGTGCTGCTACTTCACCATGATGTCACACATGGATCCATAAGCTCCTACATTAAAACAGGGGATCCCCGGGCCCGGATACCCGGCTAACTCCCATCATTAAATTTTGCCCCACATCACATCAATCCCTCAAAATATTTTTCCTTCATGCCTTAACCTTTCATAAACTTTCATGATGCATGTGTTTCATAAAAATCATGCAATTTATAAGAAAACTTGGCCCATCAATATATATTTAATTTCCTTTAAATATTTCATACTTAAATACATAACATACTACGTATATAATTAAATATATATTCATGGGCCTATACATTTTCTCAGCTCGGTCAATGACTGGTTTCGGGGCCTGGCTCACTACTTCTAGATCAAACGTCGCTCCAAAAACGATCGATGAAACGAATGTTCACCGCTTTTTCCCATTTTTGCCTATTTTCTTAAATATTTGATTTCTTAAAATAAAGACAAAAAGGGACTAATAAAATCAATTTTGACTTCTAAAAATCATTTCGGGACTTATACAAATCGATTTTGACCTTTAGAAGCAATTCCAATCTATTTTGACCTTGAAAGCCGATTTTGACCAAAAGGCTGATTTTGACAAAATTAAATTCCAAAAATTCGATTCTGACTTAAATAAAATTCCTAAAGCCCTAATTTAGACTAAAAACTTAAAAATAAAAATTACTAAAATTATTTAAAACATTTGACTCAATTTGGACCTTCTGGCTATTTTCTTTAAAATTGAACATTTGACACATTAATAAAAATAACAGGTCCATAATTAAAATAACTTGACCCCATTTTAAAATATTTGACTCGGGACTCGAAGAACCGATCTGGTCCAATCGAACCAGCCGAACCGGTTCAGTTAGACCAAACCATAGCAAAAGTAAACCCTAAACCAACAATCACATGCCTACCCTCACGCGCAGATGCGACCAGCAGCCACTTCGCGCGATAGTTCTCCCTGCTCCGGCTACCACTGCCGGAGCCCTTTCGGCTGGACCACCCCAGGTCCAGACGGTTCTAACGTGACCAACCTTGGCTCAAACCGTGGGCTAACCAGGGAGAACTGGTCGCTGCAAGTGGACGCTCCAGCCATGCTGCGCCGTCGCGACCACCTGCTGGTCTTCGCATTCGTTCTCCTTACCCCGGCCACCAATGCCGTAGCCCTTCCGACTGGACCACCCCCAGATCAATATGGTTCTAACATGACCGACCTTACCTCAAACCATAGCACGAAGGCTCACAAGTGGCGGCATGCGCACTGCTCCCCCATGCACACGGCCGCACTCAACATGTGACCGACGTCTTTGGCTCGACCAAGGGGTCGAGCCACCCTCTCCAAAGCCTATGACCCTCCCAAGGCTTCCATGAAGATCCCCAAGTCCTTGAACCAACCAAAACCGAGTTAGAACAAGAAACGAATCGAAAACGTATCAAAATCGTGATGTATGCATGGATCTCAAACAACACATGATAGATCTAAACAATTCACATATAAATCATGCAAAACCTTTATAAAACTGTATATTATGATCTAAATGGTGAGAAAAGAGGATACAACATGCCTTGATCGAAGAAGGGAGTAGAGATACGCGTTACCGGAGCGGAGGACAATGGATTAGACCAAAAACCTTTGAATTCCAACCAATAATCTGAAAATTTAGACCACCTATGGGGGAAGTAAGGGCTGAAGTCAGCTGATGGAGGTGAGGGATAGGTTAATTTCGAATTAGGGGGAGGTGAGTGAATGAGAAGTGTACAAAAAGACCCCTCCAACTTGTTTTAATTAAAATAAAAGGCTTAATCCCAAAACTAACCCTTCTCTAATTAAAAATGCTTAAAAATACTTAAAGTGCATACTTCAAGCCTCTAATTTTCGTAATATAAGGTCTCTCAAATTTAAAAGTGTGGTATTCGTAAAAAAAATGGCACGTATAGGCGAAAAACGGGTCCCCCTCGATAACTATGCATAAAATCTCATTTTTTTTTGGAAATGGTGCATAAAATAATAAATTTTGCTTTAAAATATGTCTAAGGGCTAAAACATTTAAAATATTTTCAATTTGGTCGTCTCCGATCTCGTCCTCGCTTACCGGAACTCAAACAGTACCGTATAATGACATGCACAAAGTAAGGTATAAAATCATCATATAATCACATAAGTGACATGAAATCATGCTAACATAAATTTTTGCCCCTAGTCATGCGCTCAATTTAACGTACTTAGGATTTCTGGGCGTTACAGTAGTTTCTTGGGTTTGGCTGGCTATTATAGGCGTTTTATGGAGAAGTTCTCTTCGACAGCTAGGCCGATGACTCAGTTGACCCAAAAGGATAGAAAGACTGAAGAGTGTGAGTCGAGTTTCCAGCTGCTAACTTTGTCTCGGGTTCTGGAGGTTTTGTTGTTTGATCTAATGCCTCTCTGAGTGGTTTGGGTTGCGTGTTGATGCAGAACGGGTGTGTGATAGCTTATGCATCTCGACAGTTGAAGCCCCATGAGATGAGATATCCTGTTCATGATTTAGAGTTGGGTGCGATAGTGTTTGCCTTGAGGATTTGGCGTCACTATTTGTGTGGTGAACAATTTGTGGTGTACACCGACCACAAGAGTTTGAAGTATATTTTCACGCAGTCAGATTTGAATATGAGGCAATGCCCGCTGGATGGAGTTTCTGAAGGATTTTGAGTGCAAGATTCAGTATCAGCCTGGGCGGATGAATTTAGTGGCCGATGCTTTGAGTAGGAAAGCCCGACCTGCGATGTTGACGTCGATGAGTATATCCAATGTAGCACCCCAAAATCCATAAGACCACAATTTCTAGTCCTTTTTAATTTAAGGACACTTTTGAATCTCAGGCTTCAGCTTGTATGTATATTTGAAAGCTGATTTCTTATTATCAGAGGTCACCCCGAGCACAAGACGAGCGATTTTCAGATTTTGCAAATAAAATGATTTTGGATGGGAGATGGCTCTTTTTCAAATTTGTGTAGCGCCTTTACAAATTAAAATAGTGACAGGGAACTTTAGTAAACTTTGAAAAGTAAGCATGGTACACCATGCCTACTCAAGTGTTTTTCCCCTGTTACAATCAGACTCCCATGCCTATGGTACTTGAGGACTACAAGTTCAATTATTTGCAAGAAAATCTTCATTTTTCATCAAAACCATAGTAAGCTCGTTGCTGTGTTTGAGGAGACCCACTGTTGAGACCTGCTGTGTTTCGTGTTCTCCAGTGTTAAGGCAAGTAAACCTGATTCTTGCTACACCATGAAAGTATATATATTGTTCCCTTTCAGTTCTGTGATTGCTTGTCTGAGTTATGTTCAGTTTTAGTTATTGTACATATCATTGTTGGTTTGAAAACATTTATACTGTTTCGGGTTCACAGTTATTTTCTGTTAGAAACTTATAAATGTGTTTAGGCGATGGATGTTTATTTTATACGATGAGCATACAGATCCCCAGTTCAACGCATAGTTACGAAGTTCCTCCTAGTGAATAGTAACGTCCGGGCTCGACGCCATGAAATCAATAATGTTAGTTGAATCAGAATTTGATTCTGGTTTGATGGGCAGCACTGGTATCGTAGGAAGTCGTTCGGATGTTACAGCACTAGTCCTTAGTCAGATTCCTATTTCTTATGTTACCAATCAGATTCCATACTGATGACAACTTCACTTCTACATTGACATCTGAACGATCTCGTGTATAGTGTTGGCTTTGTTGACATCTGAGTTGACTAAACTAATTTTGTTGACAGTTGAGTTGACCAATGCCAAAGTCTGTTGTTACTTCTACACACTATTCCTGCGGAGACTTCTATTTTACCCAGAGACATCTGTTTCGCTTTTAAACCTTGTTTCTACAGAATACTTCTGAATTCCCGCTAGCGATAACCTTTGCACAGTAGAGATCTGGTTCCAACCCAGCGATGGCGTTCCCTATAACCAGAGAGATCTGTTTTTTTTAGTCACATCTGAATTGCGAGAGTGATTCCAGAGTCATTTTTATTTCTAACATCTGAAATTTGTTTCATACCCAAATATCGTTTCATTCAGACATATGATTTCCAAGTTCGAAAGATGATTTTCCTTGTCACAGCTGTATGCTCAGTGAAATGTTATTTTACGGGAAAATGAGTTTAAAACGAATTGAACCCCGATGTTGCGTTCTAATTTCAACCAGTTGTTGTTTAAAGGAAGAAATGTTCTGATTTTAAGATTTATGGCAAATATAACAGATGGTACACAAGGAAAGGTGAGCAGCTGTCAAGATGTCAGTTGCCCTTTCATATTGGAAGGGTGAGCAGTCGCCCAGATGTCGGTTGCCCATTCATATTGAGCTATATGATAAAGACTAAATTCAGTAGTAACTTGGTCAAGTGCAATGGAACTTAAGGAGAGCTTCTGAGCCATAAGTCTAAAGAAATAATGATGGGACTTGAGTTCTCCCATAACTAATGTTTACGAAAGTAGCTTATGTTTAAATGACTTCCTTTAAACTATGTTATTGTATGTATTGCGTCCTGTCTGCATAGTGTACTCTTGCTATTCTCAGTTTTTCTTGCTGAGCCCCTAGGCTCACTAGCTTTCTTGGTGCAGGTGAGTCAGTTCTGGGGCAGACGGAAGGAGGGATCTGAACCAGCGGTGGTGTGTGGGTGTTTATCAAAGGCCTGCGGTTCCACGACGTTCATTTTATTGTTGTTTTATTTTTATCTTTTGGTCCATTGCAACAATAGTGGGTTCAGTAGAATTCCAAAAGTTTTAATATCGCAATTTCATTTTGTACTAAGAATCTGAAGTTACTATTTGGCGCCAACTGTTTGAACTTTGATTTTTTTTTTAGCAAGAAAATACAGCTTGCTACATTTTATTTCAGCCCTTCCATTTTTTTTTGTATATCTTTTTATTCAATTCTGTGGCCCCAAGGGGGTTTGGCGCCACATCCAAAGTACATGAGGATTTGGGGACTTCCGGATGGCGTTTTCAGTCAGGAGATCATTGCTTCGTGGTTTTTTATTTTCAGGTTGAGCCACAGATTGTATCAGACATTAGAACAACGCATAGGACTGATCCGTGTGTTCATGAGTTGAAGATTAAGGCTCAGAATGGTCAGTTTGAGGATTTTTATGTTGCTTCTGATGGATGCTTGAGATTTCGACGTAGCTTGGTGGTTCCGAATTTAATTGATTTGAGGAAATCCATCTTGAATGAAGCTCATTATAGTCGATACAGTGTGCATCCGGGCGAGAAGAAGATGTATCATGACCTGAAGTCTCACTTTTGGTGGGAAAGCAATAGGAATGACATCTCTGGATTTGTAGCTCGATGTTTGAATTGCCAACAGGTCAAAGATAAGAGGATGAGACCGGGTGGATTGCTACAGAGTCTAGAGTACAGCCTATCACCCACAAACAGATGGTCAATCTGAGAGGACCATTCAGATTTTAGAGGATATGCTGCGAGCAGTTGTTTTGGATTTCAGTGGTGGCTGGCAGGATTCCTTGTCCTTGGTTGAGTTTTCTTATAACAACAGCTACCAAGTGACTATTGGGATGGCACCTTTTGAAACGTTGTATGGTCGTAAGTGTAGGTCATCGATCTGCTGGGAAGAGATTGGTGAGAAACAGTTGTCTCCTGAGTTTGTGCAGCACATGAAGGATCAGATTGAGTTGATTCGAAGTAGGATGAAAGCTGCTCAAGATCGACACGCTAGCTATGCTAATAAGAGACGCAGACCTTTGGAGTTTGAGGTTGCGATCGAGTGTTTCTCAAAGTTTCTCCTTTCAAGAGTGTGATTAGATTCAGATTGAAGGGTAAATTGGCTCCTAGATTCATTGGTCCCTTTGAGATTGTTGAGAGGATAGGACAGTTGGCTTATAGATTGAGGCTGCCTGATGAGTTAGCGACGATGCATGATGTGTTTCATGTGTCAATGTTGAGGAAATATGAGCCAGATCCATCCCATGTGTTGAGGACTGATGAAGTTGAGATGGATTCAACCTTGAGCTATGTTGAATATCCAGTGCAGATTCTGGATAGGAAGGAGAAGCAGATGAGGAATAAAGTTATTCCGTTGGTGATGGTTGGAGCAAACATGGTCGTGAGGAAGCTACCTGGGAAGTTGAAGAGAAGATGAGACAAGAGTGGCCTCATCTGTTTGAGCTGTGATGGCAGTAAAATTTCAGGTAATTTCTGACTTTTGTTTCACGTGTTGATGGTTGATTTTGGTTTGTTTAGCATGGAGTATGCTGGGCAGTATGGCATAGGTGTTTTTGGAATGGTGTCTAGTATACTGTGCCGTGAGAATGCCATCTTGTTGTGTTTGTTGTTCCTCGTTGTTTTTGAATCCGATGCTACGAGTTGATTTTGCGGACGAAATCGATTTCTAGTGGGGGAGAATGTGAGGACTAGAAACTGTTAAGTACGATTTATTAGCTAATCAGATTTGGATTGGGATTAGCTACTTGACATTCTGGTTATCGGGTGAAATCTGCATGGTGAACGCTGTCGTTGGGGTGCTAGTCAGATTTGGCGTTGCAAGAGGTAATGCAATGTTGTATCGAGTATTCAGATTTGAAACTAGTAAGTGGAATCTGTTTAGCGGGCGTGAACAGATTTGAGCATTTATGTGGTCAAGTCTGGATGAGCGTTAGCGGGATCTGTTGCGAGAGCGGGACCCCTATGCTACGTCATTTTGTTAAGTAGCGCGACACCGTTTGGAGTAGAACGCATGTTTTGTTTGGAGAGTCAGATCTGAAATACCGTAGTCAGATGTGAATGTTAGCCAAATTCATATTTAGCAGTGGGATCTGAATTTGTAGGTGATCGACTTCCACTGTAGCTTGGATCTCGGGGAATTTTAACCAAGTGTCGATCAGCACTTAGAGTATTTTCGAACTTGATATTTCTTATCTTCATACCTGATAACCCTCGATTGGTACTGTTCATCCAAACCCTATTTCCGTCGATTGTCGTCGTTTTGCGTCGCCGTTTGGAGCAATATTGGTAGCGCTGAGCTCATCTTCTCTAGAGCGTTCGATCAATACCAGTTTGGAGACTGGAGTCACGGGATTGAGTAGCGCGAAGTTGTTGCAGTGTTCGTGTGTCTTCGTGATGGTTAACCCGTAGTTCGTCTATTCTTTAGCAGCTTTGGGTAAGTGATTGTTTTCCATTTTAAGCTTCGTTGAGAGCTGAGTGCTGCTCTATAGAGTTGAGGTAGCTGAGTAAGCTACGAGGCTTTGGAATTTAACTGTATGAGTTCAGATTTGAGTTGGTATTGAGATATCTTAACATATTTGAGCAGGTAGTGGCTTCCATTGAGTTTGTCGTGAAGCTGCTAGGGCAGTAGACTTGAGTGGATTGATGCGTCCTTGTTTTTGTAAGATCTGTTGAGGTAGAAGCTGGATTGAGGTACGAATTGAGCTAGATTTTAGCATCTTTATTATCTGCTTTGGGATATTTCTTTTGTGTATTAGCTGCTGTGACTTGTGTTGATTGTATGATGATGTTGTGCTCATATTTGTTTTGTGCGTGAGATATATGTATGATTTTAAGCATGAGTCTGTTGTGCATTCACGCATACATATTGAGTCTGATTCCTTTGAGAGCTGAATTCCTTTGCACGTTGTGATCGGCCGGCTGAGTCATCGCGCCTGAAAGGTCCAACGCTGCTTATGATGTGGTGGTCGAATGAGTCGTCGTGCCCGAATACCACACTGCCTTGTGATGGTCGGCTGATTCGTTGCACCTGAAGATCACAAGATGATGATGATTGATGAGATCTGCACAGCTGAGTAGTTGTGCTTTGTCTACCGATGAATCTTGGTAGCCCTGTTCATGCATTGCACGATTGAGATATTGCATTGTCTGATATGATATATGCTTTTATTGTGCTCTTCGTACTGAGGTTTGACCTCGTTTATTTTCCCTGTTTTGGACTGTTTTGGTCGACGTTGGCCATTACAGGTTCTTCAGGTAACCAGGCTGGACAGAGTGGAGCTTCAGCTGGTCGATCCCCTTTCTGATTGAGTCCCAGTTGTATTGATATATTATATTGAGCCAGGGGATGTCCTGCGCCTTTATTTATTCGGGGATCTGTAGTGAGTGACTACTTGTTTTATTGTAGGATGATTGAGTTTTGATTTAAACTCTTATTTTGAGTATGAATGTATTTTGAATGATATTGAATCAGGCTCATATTAGAAAATTTTTAGCTCATATTGTTATGATGCTTCCGCATAATTGTGATTAGTTGATGTTTTAGCGCACCGGGTCTGATCTGATCTGGATCAAGCCCGAAGGTCTCCAATAATTCACACCAATATCCCAAGATGATTACTAACCAATCCTCAGGATAGTATCCAGCTCAGTCTCAAGCTCACTATCCAGCTCAGGACTAATCGGTCCAACCATCTCACACCAGAACTGGTCTTGATTCAACTTCGAAACCCACCAGCAAACCTCTGAGCTGGTACCAGATTTCACTGGACTTGGAACCGTTCATCTCAACCAGCTTGCAACAAAGCTGATTCCTTAAAACCCGAATCTTCAAGCTATAACATCTCCACTAATAAACCATCAATCAGCTCTAACCATCAGTGCTCAAAAACATGCTACAACCAAGACCCGAATATCTTGCAAAACCAGCTTGGCACAATACTCTGGACCAGCACGCATATCAGCTGGTATCTTCACCAGCAGCTTATCCAGCTGAAGTATCTACTTGGGTTAAACACTAATATGCGTTAAATCATTAATTATCATCTGGTAATTCTAGTTCTCACAGTATAAAAGCAGTAGGAGTAGCTCAACTTTCAGTTCAGAGACCATTATCTAGAGAAATTGGGAGTTTCGAACTGGAGGTGATTTGGCAGGAGGGTGCTGCGAAGTTAGCTGTGCTTACCCTTCAATCTACGCTAAAAGATCGGATTAAAGAAGAAAAATCCAGAGAAAATCATCTCTTAGGAATTGCAATTCGAATCCTTCGCATATACCATGATACGAGCCGATACAGAAGAAAGACCAGTGACGATTCTTCTTAGAGAAAACTGAAGGCTGAGAAATAGAAGTATTCCTATAATTAAGATTCAATAGGCAAATCATTCAGAAACAGAAGTAAACTGGGAAGCCGAGAAAGATATGTGTATTCGATACCCAGATCTGTCTTAGTAAGTAAATTTCGAGGACGAAATTTTTTTAGAGCGGGTAGAGTTGTAATGCCCAGAAATCCATAAATCCACAATGACAAATCTACATCTTTGAAAGTTTTAATTTTCTAATTTCAATACCCCTCTTTAGCTTCAATTCATTGATCAGCTTTCGTATGAGCTGAATTTCAGATTAGACCAGGAACCTGGTTCGCAATTATTTTCGGAAGAATAACCCAAGAACGGTCGAGTTTTTATTATGTTTTAAAAAAAGAGAAACGAAAAATATTTTCAAAAAAATGGTTGGTAGACGCACATGCCTTGTGTAATTACTTTAAACCAATTACACTATTATATAATGCAGTAGAGAGCTCAAACAAAAAACCAACCAAAGATTTTTTTTAAAGTTTTTAAAGCTTTCGATCGTGCTTGGGGGAGATTCAAAGTCGGAGCTATTCTATGCAAATCATCGTTCAGCTTTGAGGCAAGTAAACTCTGTTTCTTTCTGCACTTTTGGAAAACATATATTGATTTTATTCTTTCTTGTTTGTGTAAGTTTTAAAGGTTTGAGAAATGTTTTCAAATTTTTTCAACCACGGGGATGATTCTTGATGAAGATGTTTGCTGGAGCTTTGTTTCATAAACGTTGTTCGAAAACGATTTACGAAAGATTGATAACAGTTTCTTCTTGAAAATTTTTGGATGTATGAAAGTAGGTTCAAAGTAAAGTTTCTCTGAACATTTCCAGTGATTATGTCGTGCGAGATAGCTAAGGATGAGGTTCTGAGCTAATAGGCAAAAATTCTCAAGCTAGAACTCTGTCCTGATCTATAAGCTTAGCTAATCTGTTCGAAATTCTCCAAGCTGTTTTCAGTACCCTGTTGTTCTTCTAATCTGGTGTGATTCATTCGATGATGTCAGCTCGTAGTTTGATCCCCGAATCGTTCCAGTTGACACCTGCGATATATTTATTTCCCCTTAGCTGATTTTAAGTCGTGATCTGTTTCTTCCTTTTGAGCTATTTGAACTCGCGATATGATTTAATTATCCGATCTGAGTTGACTTTGTTTTACCATTGAAACACAATCTGCTCATTTAACTTGTGTTGACTTTTCCTAATCTGAGTTGACCAAACAGCCCAGATCTGATTTTCTATTCTGAGCTGGTTTATTCTCGCATTTTGTTCATACTCTGAGTTGAGCAGACTCAGCTTAGGTCCAATCTGGACTACTACTGAAATCTCAAGTCTAATTCTTCTTTCCTTTAACTTTGATTCGAAGGTATAACTCTAATCTGTTCGAAGTTGTACCCAATTTCAAGAGATATCTCTTCAGCTTAGAGCTCTATTATTCGTTATTCTTTTCTAAAGCCTGAGCTGATTCGAGTTTCTTCTTTGATGAACTTAGTGTACTCCCAGTAGCTTTCGAACACCAAATGAGTTTTAAAATAGATATGTATGCAATCTTATTTAGATCAGAAAAAAATAGTTTAAAGAAAGTTTCATTAGATAAAATGTTTTAATAATATATGGCAAGTCGACGAAGGATGAATGACAGAAGTTTCCCTGTCATATATCATAAAGTTTTAAAGGAAGTAGAGTTCAAAAGTTTAAAGTGATTTATGGAAAATATAACATACGGTCAGCACAGGAAGGGTGAGGACGCTGGCTAACAAACAAGTGTGCCCCTTCACATAGGAAGGATAAGGATTATGGGTTGATTGAACCTATATACCCCTGCACATAGTTTTGGATTTATTCCCCAGTTCTTGATTTCAGATGAGAGCTTGATCAAGAGACTTGATCTAAGGAGGGCTTCTGTGCCATAACTCAACAAAAAATAAGATCTGAGAACATGGTTGTTTACAATCACAGTATTGAGAACATTTTATTTTAAAACTTACTTCATTTAATGTTTTGAAGTATGTTCAAGCATGTTTAGTTTATGCTTATCAGTTACGAGTTTACCAGTTTGCAGATTTTTAACTTTTGAGTTGTTCAGCTTTCGAGCATATCAGTTTTCAGCTTATCAGTTTAAAGTTATTTTTATGCATGTACTGTCTGCCTTTGTTATCTCCAGATTTGCTTGCTGAGCCTCTAGGCTCACTAGTATTCCTAAGTGCGGGTGATGAGATTAAGCCAGAGTTGGTTGGTGCCAGATGTATCAGATCGGGGGTGTTTATTGTGGACATACGTTTCCGTGCGGTTTCAGCTCACCTAATTTTGTTCAGTTTAGACCTGAGATAATTCACTTTGTAATGAATTGTTTTTAGTTATTTCATATTTATATATATGGCTATAAACTGAATGAAACCATTTTGAAAGGTTGTATCTGGTTCGTAGTTCGCTCTTAAGTTCTGAGCTATTTTCTAGTTCGTGATCTGAAATGTTGTTAGACACAGTTTTTGAACGATTCCGATTACTTCAAAGCTTATTCAATGTATCTGGATGAATTTTTTTATTTTGACATACATGTATAAGTTCCATACATCTATATACGTATGTATATCAGCCGATCTGTTAAATAGTGGGCTATCTGAAATTTTTACGAAGTTGCAATTGCGTCCAGAATTAGTTATTGTATTTCAGTTTGCACCTTCGTAATTTATTTATTTAAAATTTTTGGATCGTGGTATTACAGATATTGTTTCCAAGTCGTTGACTGCCAAGGCAGGATCGTTTGAGATAGCTCTTCAGCTTAGAGCTGTGAGACCTGAATGGTAATAAAGATTAGTTGTTGGATTGATCTGTTTTAGAGCAATTCTGGAAAATTCCTGTAATTTTGGTGTTGTGTTAGAAATCGGGATTTTCTGGTAAAAGCTGGTATCAGTTGTCGCAAGAGATCAATATGCCGTCGTATTAGTATTTGGTGAAGTCTGTCAGCAGCTGGCATTTTAGTTGTAAGATCAGCAGACAGCGCTAAGGACCCTAAAGCGACGACGTTTTGGTAAACAGGAACTAGCTGTTAGTTTTGTTAGCGTGTTTCTATTTGAGGATTGAAACTACATCGTTTTGGGAATTCAGCAGTTGGTGTGTTTTCCTTTAGTAGCGATCAGCTGTTGGGTTATGCGACGCCATTTTATTTAGTTGAAACGCAGCGTTTTGGGTATCAGCTGGTAGTTGCGTTATACGTTTGCTGATAAGAGATCTGATGCGCTATTTCATCCAGCTGCTGGTTTAGATGATCAGCTGTCGACAGATATGATGACGTGTTCTATGCGACGTCGTTTGGTTAAGTTGATGCGACACCGTTTGTTTAGCGTTATTTGTGAGATTCAGCTGTTGATTTGTTTTGCGAAAGCTGATTGTGTCAACAGCAATGCCTGCTGGTTGGTCTCTTTGTTTTGTCGACTGGTTTTGTCGGTGGAGTTGTTCTTGCTGCTGTCAGCTGGTGAGAAGCTTATATATATTGGGAGACTTGATCTTCGACTAGAAATCAGTTTCTATACTTAGCAATATATTCTCCGATTGTTGTTCGTTGCTTCAAACCCTAAAACACTGTTCACCGTAGCATTTCTCCGGCAATTCCCGTCGTTTATGGTTACCTTTTGGTACATTTGAGGTAGAGTTGGATTCCTTTCATGAAGCTCTTTCATTCTATACCATTCTCGGAGGCTGTTGTTAGCTGGAAGTAAGATAGCGAAGTTGTAGACTTTGGCCGTGTGTTCGCTATTCAGGTAGCCTTTCGAATTAGCGATAAGATCTTACCTTAGAGCTTTGTTATGAGCTTCCTGATTGAGTATAATGGTAGAGTAATAGCTGATTGTAGTGTATGACTTCCAGCCGTGAGTTCTGTGCCTATGTACCGTAGAATTTATGTTTTGTGCGCTGTGTGTTCAGCAGGTTGCGTATCAGATTTCTTGGGACTCTTGTTGTAACGCCCCAAAATCCATAGGGCCACATTTATGCATTTTATTAATCTCATGGGCCAAAATGGCAATTTTAAATGTTATGTATTTATTGATTTATTGATTTCAGAACATAAGATGCGTTGCGGCTGGTTCCAGCAGATGACTCCCAAGAGTGATGCATGAGCTGGTTTTGAATCGATTGAAAAATATTTTAAGGGGGACAAATGATTTCTTTTGAAAAAGGTTTGGTGTTTTACAAATTAAAATGAGAGGAAGGGAATTTTAGTAAATTTTATAAGTGTGTCATGCTTGATTTCACTAGTAGCATGCCACTAATCCCTTTCATATAAAAACATGTTTTCAAAGTAAGATCTTTATCATTTTGCAAAGAAAAATCTTGAGGTATTCTTCAAAATATTTCCAGAAAAGTTCGTGCGTTGCTTAAAGAGAATATTTCTGCAGGAATCGGTTGCTGTTGCAAAGCTTTGTTTAAGGCAAGTAAAAGCTAATTTTTGACTCACCATTTGAAGCATATATTGTTGTTTCTGAGTATTTTTGCTTGTATGTGTAGCAGTATGTTTAAAGTTCATGTTTTGAATGATTTAGACATGAAAAGGAAGGAAAGATGGGTTCGAAAATAATGTTTTGATGCTTCCAAATGTTTTCCAGAAAGTTTATGATGTTTTAAAGTACTGAGGATTCAAGTTTATTCCCAGAATGTTTATGAATGTTCTTCTTTCAGTAGTTGTAATATCATAATTTGATAACTGTGTAATCGGTAGTTGCTAGTTGAACCAGTATGAAGTCTGGTTTGATAGGCAACGGCTGATAGCTTAGTTGTTGTTTTGATATTATAATTATTAAGTTTAATTCTAGCAGCTGCATTCCATTGTAATATTTCAGCAGTTGCGTTATTTTCGTAAAATCCAGTAGATGCACTGTTCACCGCAGATGCATTTCGTTGTTAAATTCCAGTAGAGGTACTGTTCATTGCAGCTGGTATTAGTCTTGTGATTGGTACTGTTCATTGCAGCTGGTATTAGTCTTGCGACTGGTACTGTTCATTTGCAGCTGGTATTAGTCTTGCGACTGGTACTGTTCACCGCGTCTGGATTTCTATTCCTTGCGGCTGTTTATTATGTCAACGACATCGTTTTATACCTATTCCTTGCGTGGAGTTTTATATGTTAGCGCTTTTCTTGCAACTGGTTGTTTAACGTTTTTCCTTACGGCTGGTTGATGCGCTAACGACGTCGTTCCCTTAAGTTACAAAATGTCAGCAGATAGTCTTACGTCATCATATCTGTTACTTACTTCAACGACATCATTTCAATAAATACAATTTTTCCTAGTAAAAGATCTTGCAGCTGGTTCCTATCTTATAGCTGGTTCCTATTCATTGCGACTGGTTTCTCTTCCGACTGGTCTCATATCAATGTTATGTTTCCTAAAGTCGAATTCGATACTCAGTAAAGTTTTAAAAATGGGAAGCGAGAGTTTTAAATGATGGAACCCGAGGATTTTAAGAAAGAAAGTTTTACGAAAGGATGTTAATGGAACAAAAGTTCATTTTATGATTATGGCATAGATAGTTGACGATCACTTTTAAATGATGGAACCCGAGGATTTTAAGAAAGAAAGTTTTACGAAAGGATGTTAATGGAACAAAAGTTCATTTTATGATTATGGCATAGATAGTTGACGATCACCAAGGAGAAGGGTGAGCAGTTGTCTAGATGTCGACTGCCCTTTCATATGAGCTATATGCTAAAACTGATATCGGAAGTCATTTTGATCAAAGTGCAACACGGACCATGAGGAGCTTATATGCCATAAATCTAAACAAAAGATATTGATGATGAGATCTGGTCTATTATCCCCTGTCTCCACGTTTAAAGAAAGATTATGAAGCGTTTATGTATTGATCAGATGTCTACCTGCGTATTTAAACTTGTTATTATTCAGGTTTTACTTGCTAAGCCTTTAGGCTCACTAGCTTTTAAAATGGTGCAGGTGCGACACCTGGAGAACGAACAGAAGGTGAAACTTGAAATCAGCTGCTGGGTGGTGTGTGTTTGGCAAAGGCCAGCGTTTTCCGTGTCATAGTTGATGATTATTTTGTTTAGAATGTACGGTATTAGATCAGTGGCAACGGTTGTATATTTACATAGAATAGCAGCTGTTGTAAACCGCAATTGCAATTATCAATGAAAACTGTTTTCCGCAAATGTCTTCAGTAGTTAGCGCGCAAATAAGTATCTGCTAGTCTTTGATTTGTCTTGTGTTTATATTTATTTTAAGTTATAAGAAATACAGCTTATAACAAATTATCCTTTAGCCTTCTTTTATTTCGAAAATATTTATTTACCTCAATTCGTGATTCCCGTGGGTTCGGGCGTCACACTTGTTGTGGTAATGTGCACAGAATTAAGGTACGGATTTTGAGCTTGTATTACAGCAAGGTTATGGCTTGGATAAATTGTGAGATTGCTATTCTGTGGAATTGCCATGCGCTGGTTGTTAGTTGCTCGCTGTCGTGTATGATTATTGTGCATATGTTATATGCTGATTGTTTTTTTGCATACACGCATTGGCATTCCATTTCAGCTATCGCAGCCATTGTTTCGTTGTTGTTGCTCTATTTCTTACCAGGATGCGAGGGCGAGCGGTGATTCCGCACTCTCATCTCCCTGCTGGGATTTGTTAGCCCCTATGCGCCGAGTGGCTAATTACCACAGTTCATAGGTTGGGCAACGACAGGTTGAGCTATTGATGCATCTGGTATTGGTGGGCGAGTAGGGCCGAGTGGGTAGCTCCCACGCATTCTGCACGCACTGTGGCCACACATATATCTGTTGCAGATTCCGTTGAGCTGTGCATTGAGTTCTTTGGATCCCTTCCTTGGTTGTAGCCTTCGAATGTTGTTCCTCTTCTCATGCATATCATCTGCATTTTATTCTTGCTTACTGCTGTTTTATAGTTGCTATCCGTACTGGTGTTTGACCCCATGTCCCTCTGGGGCCTGGTTGTTTTGTTGCCTATGTTGTTTTCATGGAATCCAGGTTTTGCAGCTGGTCGTGGGTTTAATCCAGCTGGAGGTGCCCCCAGGAAGTGGTTAGAGTGTCCCAGTTATGTATATTATTTATGTGCACTGGTATCACCACGGGTGAGATGTCCCGGGGTAATGCTTAGGCTATTAGAACTGGCTGACAGCCAGGGGAACCATTTCTGTGCTGTCGTATTGTTTGTTGTAGCCTTTTTTTGGTTGGTTTTGTTAAACTGGGATATCTATTTTGAGTATCGTTGTATTTTAAATTATATCGTTTTAAACAGTCAGGCCAAAAGCAAAAAAAAAAAATTACCCGCTTTTTGCTTCCGCTTGTGTTTATGTGATTTTACTCTGTTGTGAGTGATTCATTTCTAAAGCCTGAGCTGATTCGAGTTTCTTCTTTGATGAACTCAGATGTACTCCCAGTAGCTTTCGAACACCAAATGAGTTTTAAAATAGATATATGTATGCGATCTTATTTAGATAATAAAAAAGCAGTTTAAAGAAAGTTTCAGTAGATAAAATTTTTAATAATATATGGAAAGGCGACGAAGGATCAATGACAGAAGTTTTCCTGTCATATATCATAAAGTTTTAAAGGAAGTAGAGTTCAAAAGTTTAAAGTGATTTATGGCAAAGATAACAGACGGACAGCACAGGAAGGGTGAGGATGTTGGCTAACGAACAAGTGTTCCCCTTTCACATAGGAAGGATAAGGATTATGGGTTGATTGAACCTATATAACCCCTGCACATAGTTTTGGATTTATTCCCCAGTTCCTGATTTCATATGAGAGCTTGATCAAGAGACTTGATCTAAGGAGAGCTTCTGCGCCATAACTCAATTGAAAATAAGAACTGAGAATAGGGTTGTTTACAATCACAGTATTGAGAACATTTTATTTTAAAGCTTACTTCATTTAATGTTTTGAAGTATGTTCAAGCATGTTTAGTTTATGCTTTATCAGTTATGAGTTTACCAGTTTGTAGTTTTTTAACTTTTGAGTTGTTCATCTTTCGTGCATATTAGTTTAAAGTTATTTTATGCATGTACTGCCTGCCTTTGTTATCTCAAGATTTTCTTGCTGAGCCTCTAGGCTCACTAGTATTCCTAAGTGCGGGTGATGAGATTTAGCCAGAGCTGGTTGGTGCGAGCCGTATCAGATCGACGGTGTTTATCGTGGACATACGTTTTGTGCTGTTTCAGCTCACTTAATTTTGTTCAGTTTAGACTTGAGATAATTCACTTTGTAATGAATTGGTTTCGGTTATTTCATATATATATATATATATATATATGGTTGTAAACTGAATGAAATCATTTTGAAAGGTTTTATCTGGTTCGTACTTCGCTCTTAAGTTCTGAGCTATTTTCTATTTCGTGATCTGAAATGTTGTTGAATACAGTTTTTGAACGATTCCGATTACTTCAAAGCTTATTCAATGTATCTAGATGAATTTTTTTATTTTGATATACATGTATACGTTCGAGACATCTATATGTTAGAGTAGATGCCCAACTAGCCAACTTGTGGCGTGTGGGTTTTATAGACTCTTGTATATGACAATCTTTATTTATGAAATACGCATTTATTTATGGCATTCTTTATTTTCAATATGTTATATAATGTTTAACAATTGTGTTGATAAAGACCTAGAATGCACCATGGTGTATGTTAGATGTGATAGTGGATATGATGGCTATCATGAAACACATCTAATAGTCACTGTACATTCTGAAATAGTTCCTAGTCGATTGGGCCGTCAAAATGAGGATAAGGCCGCCCGAGCTTGAGACTAGCATCTGCGATGTGAAGTACCATGTTTCATTGGTAGGGAACATTGTGATGTTCTGAGCATGCAGATGGGTAGTGACCTGGTGATCTATCGAACTACCCTCGTTCGGACTTTCCAAGTGGTTACCATTTGTCGAGTGGATAAGTCCGAGGTCTTGGTTTTACTGATTAGTCCTCACTACTCGAAACGCCATTGAGACTCTACATGATAGGCGCCTCACTTTGACCCGTTTGCCGACTCACTTGGGGTCATTAGGCGGCGGGATTGGGTGAGGCCCCGATGCATGTAGGAGTCGATGCTTCGTTGTCGAGGATTCACCGCTCGCTCTCATGCGTGGATATCCTATGCTCTGAGGGGATAATAGTGTATAAATCTCTGGCCAGAGTACTGGATGTGTTTTAGGTAAATGAGTTTGCCTAGTTACACTCGCGATGTCACTATCCGATCTCCAAGATGTATGCATAGCTATCGGATCTCTAGCGACTCTCGATTTACCAATGGTCGAAATTATGATTTCGGAGCCGCAATGGTTGTGGGCCCACGGCTAGCTGTATCCCTGAACCATTGAGGGTCACACAAGTACTGGATTCATGATTCCCGCACGGAAACTGAGCTCAATGTGTTGAGAAGAGGAAGAGGATTTTAGGGAGTGCGACTTCCTAAAAGTCAACAGGGGTCAAATTGCGATTTCCCACTGTTGAGGGGCAAAACTGTCGTTTTGGACTAGGTAATATGAAAAATTGTTTTTCACATCATAATGTTCAGTTTTTGAAACTGAGTCGATCGGTTCGATCTGATCGTCGATTGAAGTTATGATGAAATCGTAGTGATTTAAATGAACGAATGTTCATATGGACTTGGGCCCGACCCAAGTCCAATGGGCCGGTTCAAGCCCATGTATTTTTGTTATATACTAGTATTGTACTAAGGCTTTAATGATACAATTAACAACACTAAACCCTAGCCTCCAAGCTCCAAAACCGCCGCCCCTCCTCTCCCTCAACCTCACGCTGCCGGCCGCCGCCTTGCGCCGCCCCGTGCCGCCGCCGTGTGCCGCTTTCTACGTGATCGGACTTGTTTCGATCACCACGACGAGGAGTTTCCGTCCGTGCCAGAATCCGTCAGATCTTCTAGTGCAGATTGACGGAGGAGTCTTGATTCCGGTCGTGGACCTGATTGACGATCTACCGCCGCCTACCGTTTGAAGTGCCGGTTTCCTCGTGAAACTGGTCGGAGCCAGGCGCCTAGACGTCAGCAAGGTAACGATTCTATGAACACCCTATGAATGTTTATAGAATCGATTTTGAATGTATTGAACGTTTCTCGGGGCAATTTTTGATTTCCGCTGTGCCCTCGGGGAACGGGATCCGGATCCGCCATTGTGTGCCAACACTATATACGTATGTATATCAGCCGATCTGTTAAATAGTGGGCGATCTGAAATTTTTACGAACTTGCAATTTCATCCAGAATTAGTTATTGTATTTCAGTTTGCACCTTCGTAGTTTATTTATTTAAAATTTTTGGATCGTGGTATTACAGATATTGTGTCCAAGTCGTTGACTGCCAAGGCAGGATCTTTTGATGTTGTGACTTCAGAGCGGTTTGAGATGATGGTCGTTATCAGTGCAGGCCGTTTTGCCCCACAAGCTCGTAGAGTTGTTAACAATTCTTCCTAACTTATCTTTTTTAGCCAAGAGCTTGACCGGGTGAACCAGCATATAGTGCAAAGCGCCTTTTCAGAAAGGTCCAGTTCAAGGTCAACTGGGTGCACGTCCTGTTCAATATCTTTGCTACCATGGTATCCACGCCTGGTAAGCAATCTCCAGGATACGGTTTGTAGCTCAGCTTGCTGCTGGAAAATTGGTGTAAGTGGATCTTGGGAAATCCGTGGCTCTACATCCCTTGAAGGTGCTAAACACCAAGTCAGTTCACACCTATAAACTAAAGAATCATGCTTCTGTCCCCAAGACCGAGGGTGGGAAGAATCAAGCTGGGGATAATGCAGAAAGCTGCGAAGCCGAAGAAGAAGTTGCAGCAGAAGAAGAATCAAGCATTGGAGGGCTCCAAGTCATCAGTCCAATGGCATATGAGTCCAACTTAGACACTGATGAGCGCCCTCTAGCGGTGCCAGCTGCTAACAGGACAGATGGACAGTGCATTAAATGAAATTTCATCTTTCCACCATTTGATCTGAGGCAACTGCATCCCTGAACCTTCCTATGCTGAAGAAAAATCTAAGGACGCAGAG
This sequence comes from Dorcoceras hygrometricum, assembly GCA_001598015.1. NCBI lineage: Eukaryota > Viridiplantae > Streptophyta > Magnoliopsida > Lamiales > Gesneriaceae > Dorcoceras > Dorcoceras hygrometricum. Next base: position 24,502 of record KV003157.1, on the reverse strand, counting down.
GTCCAGGAAAGTAAAACCCATTCCTGCTGTCAAAGCTGAAGCAGCTCAGGCATCTATTTCTGAAGATACTTATGAGGAGGTTGTCGTTTCTCATTAGGGAGAAACAACTACTTCTACTGTCGAGGAACCTGTCCTAGACGTTGTTGGGGATTCAGGTGCTAAGGCACATGTTGAAGCTGCCGCTGCAGGGACGGCTCTGGAGGATTGTTTTATTCATTGGAGTGGTGGCCCACCTAGAAAGACTATTGAGAGTAGAGAGATCAACTGGGTCCACTTCCTTCCAAAGATAGATCCAGATGCCAAAGGCAAAGAAATTTTGGTAGAGGTGGAAAGGCTAAACCCAGTCGAGTAACACTGCAAAGAGGTGCTTAAGGACATTCGAGAGAGGGTCGATCCTTGGGTCACAAAGTTTTATCAATGGAAAGAGTTCCGCACTGAAGTTAGTCTGAACACTATATCGTCAATGAAGCCCATATAAAATTTGGCTAAGATTGAGGATGATTTTATGAATGGGCTGAACAGAAAATTTGTTGAGACGGACGCTGTGTCAGGCCCGGTGTAACATAGCAAAACACGGAAGCTTAAAAGCGGGTAAAATTTTTATTTTGGTCTAACTAAAATTCTATCATTTAAAGTACATACATACTCAAAATATAAGCTTTGCATCAAAAAGCGGACTGCATAAAATCTCAATCATCCAATATATATATATACCATCAATCACAAACCGAATCAATACAAAAACTACACAAGGCATACCCTGGAAATGACTCGATACAGCATCAACAGCTGCCTCACTCACGGACCAGTTGAACTACCTGAAAAAGGTCTGCAATGGCCAACACACGGCCAAAGCAGCCCCAAGAGCAAACAAACGAGGTTAAACCTCAGTACGAAGAGCAATAACAACAACAGTCAATAAAGTATGCAACATAATGTGTCGTGCAAATGCATGATGAGAGCCAAGGAAGGCACCGGGGCCTAAGGATCAACTCAAAAGTTGGGAATACAACAAATACAGGAACGACCCACAGCTGGAGGAACAAAGCTCTCAGAAACAACTCGACAGCCGGAGGTAGAGGGCTCACAGAACTACTCCACGGCTGGAGGTACCAATCTTACAGAAACAGCACACGACTGGATATCAGAACAGAAGTGGTCACCAATCGTGTGAGAGAAGGGGAATTACCCGGGCGTTCAATCACACACGGTACCAGAAGTGACCATAGAGCATGTGAGAGAATGGGAGCTACCCAACCGCTCAATCACACGCAGTGCCCGAAGCACATATACACCAGAAAGAGGCCACTGAGCATGTGAGAGAATGGGAGCTACCCAGCCGCTCAATCACACGCAGTCTGTTGCTAACAGATCAATAACAAAACAAGGAATGAGCTCAACAAAAGCGGACTGCTAGAAAGGGTATGTGAGACCTGAAATGTTGATTAAGGATTTGTTGTTTAAGTTATCGAATTTTGATGATTTTTGGGGATTCAGATCTCGGTTTGTATGTTTGAATTGTGTTTTCGGGTCGATTTCCCTCCTTAGAGTAATTCTGGAGATTTTCGAAATTTTGGGTTTAGAGGTATCTGCTGGTGACAGCTTTGATGACGTCATTTTTTGTGTTGGCATCGTAGTCGCTGACGTAAGCTTTGCTGCTGGTAGCTTAGCGCGCTGTGTTCTTTGTTTTGGTAGCTGGCGACAGCAGCGCTTTCGTGGATTTTCAGCAGGAGAGCGCTATAGAATTTCGAAACGGTGTCGTTTTGAGGAACCAGTCGATAGTTTATATTACCTGCTGATATCAGATATGTCGACGTAAGCATTACTGTTGAGCGTTGTGTGGATGACGTAGCTTTAACTATCGTCAGTCGATGGGTG
>KV003157.1:5557-15660 GCA_001598015.1 Dorcoceras hygrometricum | reverse complement strand
TCAGCGCTGAACCCGAATTGTTAGTTCGAATTAAAGAGGCACAGAAAAGAGATGGGAATATACAAAAATCAGTTGAGATGGTAAAATCAGGACATTCATCGGAATATCACATAGATGCTGATGATAACTTGTATGTGAATAACAGATTTGTTGTTCCCGATATTCTCGATTTAAGACAGCAGATTTTGAGTGAAGCCCATCGAAGTAAATTCAGCATTCATCCTGGTGGCAGGAAAATGTATAATGATTTAAATAAACACTATTGGTGGAAACAAATGAAGACTGATGTGGCTGAATTTGTTTCAAAGTGTTTGAATTGCCAGCAGGTGAAAGCGGAAAGAAAGAAACCCGCTGGTGTATTACAGAGTCTGTCAGTTCCTGAATGGAAATGGGATCATATTTCCATGGACTTTGTAACGAAATTGCCAAAATCGTCCAGAGGTTGTGATGCAATTTGGGTAATTATCGATAGGTTTACAAAATCTGCGTGTTTTATTCCTTATCGAATGACCTATCGACATGATCAAATGGCAGATTTGTATGTTAGAGAAGTGGTAAGACTACATGGAATACCAAAATCAATTGTGTCTGATAGAGATCCCAGATTTACTTCTCATTTTTGGAGTAGTTTACAACAAGCGTTGGGTACGAAACTACATCTAAGCACTGCTTATCATCCTCAAACTGATGGGCAATCTGAGAGAATGATTCAGACACTTGAAGATATGCTTAGAGTAGTAGTATTGGATTTTGGGATGACATGGCAAGATTCATTACCGCTGGTGGAATTTTCATACAACAACAGTTATCAAACCAGCATTGAAATGGCTCCGTTTGAAGCGTTGTATGGAAGGAAGTGTCGTTCACAATTGTATTGGGATGATGTTTCAGAAGTACCTGAGTTAGGACCAGACTTGATTAGAGAGATGACTGAGAAAGTGAAATTGATTCAGCATAGAATGCGAACAGCACAGCATAGGCAAGCCAAATATGCGAATACCAGACGAAGACCTTTGAGTTTTGAAACAGGGGACAAAGTATTCTTGAAAATTTCTCCTTTCAAGGGTACAATCAGATTTGGAAAACGGGGGAAATTGTCTCCTAGATTCATTGGTCCTTATGAAATTTTGGAGAAGATAGGTGATCTCGCATATCGAATGGCTTTACCACCATCTCTTTCGGGTATACATGATGTTTTTCATGTATCTATGTTGAGAAAGTATATGCCTGATACTTCTCATGTTATTCCTGTTGAAGAAGCTGAGTTGGATGAATCATTGAGCTATTTTGAACAACCAATTCAGATTCTTGATCGGAAAGAAAAACAACTTCGAACGAAGATGATTCCATTGGTGAAGATTCAATGGAATCGACATGGCGTTGAAGAAGCAACCTGGGAAGTGGAAGATGATATGAAACAACGATTCCCGTATCTCTTCCAATAAGGTTAGCTCTTGTTCAGCATCAATTTTCTCCTTACGTACCATGTATATATAACACCTGCTGATGAGTTCGAGGACGAACTCGAATCTTAGAGAGGGAGAAATGTAATGCCCAGAATCATTAAGAAGAGGATTAGTTTAACATTTCGACATTTACGAATTAATGAAGTTTAATTATGAGCTCGGATTTCTTCTGGAAGTGTTGGATGATTCAGGAACTGTGTATCGTTAAATCACGCTAAGTGTGAGAACCAGACGAAGTAACCAGGCGAAGTGATTTGATAAAATCAGCAGCAGGTTACTGTAGCTCGCGACTGATGGAATTGTGAAATTCAGTTGAAGTGTTAGTGTTGATTTCAGCTGGAAGCAAACGCGCGAATACAAGAGTTAATGAGAGAGTGCCACGTGTTAGTTACTGTTACGCACGAGAAATCAGCAGCAAGAGTTTCTTACGCATCTGCTGGTTTATATACCTGCTGGTTTTGATGTATACCTGCTGGTTGATAGTGTATCGACTGGTTGATGATGACGTAGGTACGACGTCGTCGTTTTGATATTTAACGCAACCAGTCGAGGGGAAAATGGTTCCAGTTGAGAGAATAATACGACAGCGTTCTGACTTATGACTATGAGACTTGATGCGATGTCGTTTAGCAACCAGACGAGGAATTGGATCAGTCGAGATATTTTGGTATCTGCTGGTTATCCAGTCGAGGGATCAATGCGACACCGTTTTGATTATAAACAGGAGATGTTGATACGATACCGTTTCAACTATTGTTGCGAAATCAGCCGTTGGAATAAGAAAGCGATCAGCTGCTGGTTTCTTTGAATAAAGAGGATACCAGCTGATGACATGTAACGACATCGTTGGAATTAGTTATAACGACATCGTTTTGAGTTTTGAAATGTTGCGACTGGATTTATGTTGCGACTGGATTCCTGTTGTTGCGACTGGTTACTATAACAGCTGATTCTTGCGTCTGCTGAAGAACAATGATATTCGAACAGCAACTGAGGATGATCAACAGCAGTTGAGGAATCTGTTTATCATTATCCACCTTCGAAGTGGTGGGAGTATATCTTGTTTGAATACTCAGCATGACACGTGGAACTCGAATTGAAGACGTTGGAAATGCTGCAAGAAATACAGAGATCAGTGTCTATAAATAGGAATGAATTTGAAATGCTATGAACATCTGGATTTCAGTTATCGACCTTTGATCTTGCAAGAATCTTCGGAAGTGAAGAATAGAGTGTAAGAACGTTAACTGAAGCATTTTGAGAACAGAGAAACAAAGGTATAATCTGACAGAAGATTCAGGAACTAGATTACTCAAGAATGATAGTTCTTGAGTATTCCGCTGAAATCACATACGTATTTGATTACTGTTCTTGATTTAGAACTTGAATTATGTGTGTGTCGATCCATCACAGGTAGTGGATCTTTTATATTTGCATGAGTTTGCATATTGAAGAGAATTGAATTGATTCTAATGCCCAGGACTGAGTTGGCCTGATTTTCGAAGCCGGAGATGGTTTCGATAGATGAATATTCATGTCAAGATCGGATACGAATCTTGATGGCGTCGAACTGATATGGAATCAATTTTGAGATCGAAAAGGATAGCTAGAATCATTTCATTGCATTGCATGTTCTTACAGTTGATACACTGTTACCTGTTTCATTGTTATTCTTTGTACCTGCTGATTATATTGAGATGATTCTCACCGGAGTTTTATCCGGCTGTTGTTTTGTTTTGTATGTGTGCATGACAACAGGAAGAAAGAACTAGTGGGGAGCAACTACGGGTAGCGAGAGATACTACCTAGATGCTAGATCAGCAGCAAGAAGATGAAACACAGCTGATAGTCTAGATGTTTGGACGACTGGTTTTAAGTTGCTTACGTCTGGTTTTGTATATAAGACATAAGAGTGTACTAGTTCACGTAGCTTGTAACCGCTGTAAACTTTGAAGTATTTGTATAAATGAATCATATTTACGCTACCAGCTGAATTTATTATGCTTCTGCTGACTTACGCTTCTGCTGGTTGAAAAATTTTTTTTTTTAAGTACGTGAGGTATAAACCAGATTAGATTGTTAAACTTGTTTAGTTTACATTAAGAACCCACTGATTCAGATTAGAAGATTAATTGTGAGCAGAGAGTCTCACAAATAGTTTCAAGGCCAGCAGCTCACAACGAGACCAGAAAGGAAGTTATAATCCGCCAGGATATCTCTAAGGAATCAGCAATGCCTAAGCTTACGCACTCGCGGTCGATGGCCTAACAGCCTAGAACAACTACGGCTACAACAGGGCCCTATTCAGCTCAAAGGTAAGCGCTAGAAACATAAACCAATGCTAGCAAAACACCATTACCTGAACTGAAGCTCGAACCCAGTCGGAAATCATGAAACTCAACTCACACATCTTCACGGCGATCTCCTTCGTCCGGCCTCCTCCCGACTCCAAACTGGTACGGAAACGTCGGCCTTGAAGAGGGGTTTCCAGACGCTGCACCCTCGTTCCAAACAGGCCGGCCAGACTCCGGCTATTTGGAATTTATTCTGTCGGGTGAAATATAATTAGGGCTAGGGAAATATCTACGGGAGCTACTTGGAGACGCTAAGGAATGTGTGGTCTAAATTAACTAAGTATGGGTCAAAGAGGGCTATTTATACACACGCTCAACAGATCACGGCTACAGTGCTCCCAGCTCAGCCCTCGCACACGATGCTGCTTATGAACCAACATAACTTACACTTCCAAGACAGACAGCTACATTGGTAACAGATCAGCTCAGATCTCCCCACTGTACTCAGCCTACGCGAAACAGCTCTCATCCAAATCTCAAAGCTAACACTAGCTTAGACACACAGCTCAGGAAGCTTCCACTAAACAGCTTGCGTCCCAACAGATCACGCTCCTAGAAGATAACAGCTACTGCGATACCAGATCACGCATGCACAGCAGCACAGGTTCTCAATAGATTATGCCTGCGGCAGCTCACATCTACTATAGCAGTAACAGATTACAGCCCAGACCAGTTTACGCACTGGCCAGATCACGCAAGGGCAACAGCTATAGCTAATTATCTCTGAACGCTGCAAACCCAAAAAACTGAATCCAGCTCAGAATGTGCTACTCCTCGACTAACAGCTCAGAGCTGCTACACTGCCAACTCGCATCAAAGTCACTGCCTAAACTCAACATCGCCTAGCTTGGAGGAACCCAGATCAGCTGGCATCCTCTCTTTCAGCTCAGGATGCTCTATTCGGCTGTCATCACCCAAAACTGTTTGCCAAGCCCTACAGAAACAGCGTTGGAACAGCTCACGCCTGCTGCTCCCTACTGTACGATACTCCAAAGCTATTGCGCTCACCGGCACAGCACAGTCCTTACCTGGTATCTTGCGCCTAATCTGGTCCATATCCAACAGCTCATGCTTCAATACATCGAATCAGCTCATGAGACCACGCCAGCTTACCTCTGCTATGCTATGCTACACCTCCCAGAATGGTTTACTTGTAATTTGTTCACCCCAAACAGCTCGCGACAGGAATCCTTGGAACGTCCAGCTATCCAGCTCATGTGTTCCTCGCCGACCAGCTTTCTCTCAAGCAGCAAAACTCCCAAAGTTGGTCGCTCATGTGCTATTATCTACCAACCGCTTACTGCAGGAGGACCTGCTCCATGCTCATTCGTAGCATAACAGCTTGAAGCTGCTCCAAAGAATAATTTGAAGCATACAAGCTCGCAGTTGCTCCCTACATCGACCAGCTCACTCTCAACGAAGTAATCCAGCTCGTAATCTAGCTCGCACCCGATCTGGTCGATGTTAGAACCCGATGAAGTATCCTAATTAATATTTAATCATTAAGGTCTCACATTTCTTCTCACATTGAGAGATTTCGTCCTCTAAATCAAACGTCAAAGCTGACGAGCACAATCAACCTTGCCAAAGTCAAAACTGCAATCAACTCTCATCTGCTGAAGACCACCAATGGCACGGAGTATGTCACATACATCTTACTCCCAAGCTGCTACCACCGAAACAAAGCGGCACTACACGCTCGATCCAAACACCCAGCCCTGGGTACCCAGAACGTCCCTAATCTGAACTCAGTTTACACTGCAGCTCCTAACAGCTTACGCTACACAGTGCTACACAAATCTGTCACTTCTAGGATGATCTCCCTAACACGGTCCACGACGAAATACCAACGCAGCTTCTTGTGAAACAGTTCGGCACAGAACTCTCTCTCCACAGATCAGCTGCTCAAACAGCAATACCTTAAAGCTGATCGCTACTACGCTACTGTACCAATAACAGCTTGTACAAAACGAAACAAAACAAAACAAAACAAAACAGATCTTCACACAAACCATCAAATAGGGAATCACCAAATCACACCACCAGGTTACAAACAGACTCAACTAAGAAGAAACAGGACACAATGGGGAATCCTTACTGGTGGTACAATGGAGTTCACGGTCTTTTCCAACTCACTCCTTCAGTCTCTAGAGCAAAGGAAGGATCTGGCTCGCATTCTCCTAGGCTGGGACACATGAAACTCGTCATGAATCGATAACACATAGCCGACATTCGCAATCCCTGCCCCAGATTCTATCTACTCCGGAAATTTGGCGCAGACTGAGGAATCTAAGAGTTAATCTACTCTTAAAGCACAAGCCCTACGCAAACACGAAAGAGAGACTCGCAAGGAAACACGCGATCAACAGCTTAGAACTCCAGGTGTTCACACCTCATACGCATAATCTGGCCGAACAAACTCATGCAGCTTTCATGCTTGATCAATTCAGAGTGTGTTGGTCCTCTACATGCTGCACAAATCTGGTGAATACCACAGATTTTTCCTTACTTCAACCAGCCAAGAAGGCGGTCTGCACCTTTCACCGTGCAAAAATCTCCAACAGATGTCATCTCAAACACCACTTGGTCGTTAAAACGACGTGAAAACTCTACCAAGACCAAGAAAATCTTGTCAATCATCATCAAAAACACCATTACTACTCACAGCAGATCTGCATTAACAGCTCAGATTGATCATCTGGTGGGGTGGTAAGCTGCTCTCACGATTAATCGAGACTCATAAGCCATCTTATAGCCCTTCCAACAACGGAAAAGACACCAAAACTCTTGGTCGAACCCTGCACGACAAGAAATCTTGCTAAACAATTGGTCATCTCCCTCAAATAATACCTTTCATGCCACCCGGGACAGTGGTCAAGCATGCTCTAAGCTGACTCTAGCAGCTTAACTTACTTGGCTGCACAGTCAACTCGGACCAGCATAGTACACGATTAGCAAAAACTCTAAGTTGTTTCTCAGCTCAAGACGTCCGGCTTGAATCAAAGTTGATATCTCAATTCTATGCCAACCACAGCGGCATGCTATCAAATCAGGTAGCGCTACTCAGCTCTCAAGAGCCTGAGATCAGCTCGCAATCCACGTCTGAAGGTACCGTCAATGCTGATCCATCATACTTCGACTTCAGGGCCTCTCTCGCTGCATAGAACAACTCAACACCAGCGCTTGATGGATGAGCTCACACTTCTCCAAGTGAAATCTCCAACTTACGGGATCAGCAGCAGCATCTGCCCGGCTATCGTCGAATGTTCCTCAAACAATATGTGTACAACAGCAGGAACTCTAGAAATCGAGGAAGATCCCAGCACCATTTTAAAGCTTGCACAACGATCTCTCGCTCTCAAGTAAGGCTAGTAACTTCATCCGGAAGAACGTTGAGGGCTTTCGCACCTCAAGGACGTCATCAGCACCTTCTCCTTAATCTACCTATACACTCAAGCAATAACTCACGGGACGACCAAATACGCCAGCAGGAGTACTAAAAGAAATGGCATCACACAAACAAGGTGGGGATCGAATCAACCCACGCTCAACACACAGAGCAAAAACACACGCGTGTGATGTCCTCGTGTCGGCACAACCCACGCAGGAAAATCTAAAACAAGGCAAGGTCCTGCTATAAATCCTCCGATAATTTTCCAGTTTGCTCTCTCACAACATGATCACACGAGAACACTGGAGTCTCGAGTGCTGAGATGGAGAAGGTTATCCGAATCTAAACGCATCCGGCGATTGATAACCCGGTCGCTGGGACTGAGCGGGAGGGGAAAGGATAGCATCTACGAAGAACTTCCAGAAAGATCCCGCTGCGACAATGAGAACATTGTCCTCTTGCAGGGCACATCCACAAAGCGTCCAGTCTACTCACACGGATGGCAAGCACCTAACGCATGTCCACTGCGACATTCTGATCACAAGCACAATTCTCAATGCCTATCGTTCGGTCCACAGCCTCTGCCCAGAAGGAAAAAAGTAAGTTGCTAGAGAAGCCTCACACCACTAGTGCTGTGCAAACTCTCTCAACTGGAGCGTCACCAAACTCTGCCTCGTCTCATCCTCAAGTTGCACACGGTCGAACAAGCTCACCATGTGTACAAACCAACCCTCAGCTGCAAGACCACCTTCGGCACCATTGGAGGTGTGAAGGGTTCATCTGCTGGAATCCAATCAGAACTAGCTCCAAGACCTTCACTCATCGAGTCAAATACTCCACTTCAGCCTCTAATTGTCTCGCATGATAGTGCGAAGGAGCTCTCGATTCAGCAACATCCTCCTCGCTAAACCAAACTCTCAGCTCGACTACAATATGCCCACTAGCTCTACCTCTACCACTACACAGCAGCAACTAAGAGGTACAAAGCAATAAACACAACAGAGCAGGTAATTCAGATAGTTAAGAACATGCAGGAGGACAAACGCAGTTCCTAGACTCGAGTGTGATAGAAAAGAAACGATCTTATCTCAGTTTAAGCTCTGATACCAAAGTGTCAGGCCCAATGTTCTAAACACAGCTAAAACACGCAAAACACGGAAGCTTAAAAGCGGGTAAAATTTTTCTTTTGGCCTGACTGAAATTCTATCATTTAAAGTACATACATACTCATATATATATATATATATATAACTGGGAACTCACGTCTGTCTCACTCACGAACCAGCTAAACTACCTGAAAAAGGCATGCAATGGCGAACACACGGCCAAAGCAGCCTCAAGGGAAATCAAACGAGGTTAAACCTCAGTATCAACAACAGTCAATAAAGCATGCAACATAGTGCCGTTCAAATGCATGATGAGAGCCAAGGAAGGCACTGGGGATTAAGGATCAACTCAACAGCTGAGAATACAACAAATATAGGAACGAACCCACAGCTGGAGGAACAAAGCTCAGAAACAACTCGACAGCCGGAGGTACAGGGCTCGTAGAACTACTCCATGGCTGGAGGTACCAAGCTTACAGAAACAGCACACGGCTGGATATCAGAACAGAAGTGGTCACCAGTCGTGTCAGAGGAGGGGAATTACCCGGGGCGCTCAATCACACACGGTACCAAAAGTGACCATAGAGCATGTGAGAGAATGGGAGCTATCCAGCCGCTCAATCACACGCAGTGCCCGAAGCACATATACACCAAAAGAGGCCACTGAGCATGTGAGAGAATGGGAGCTACCCAGCCGCTCAATCACACGCAGTCTGTTGCTAACAGATCAATAAAGCGAACAGTTAACAAAGGAATAGAGCTCAAAAACAGCGGACTGCTAGCAAGGGTAACAAGAGAGGAGCTCAATATGCCATGTGTGTATGCGATGCTAACCAACATATACAGCTTACAATAATGACAAGGGAAAGCAGCATGGCAAAACAAGAATAGCATAAGCAAAACAGCTTCACAATCAAGCGCATGCAGAAACCAAACAATCCAGGCTTAGCACATGGCTCACAGCCACGAGGTCTACAGCCTCCTCAAGCATGCAGCGCGGCTACACATCACACGCGTAAAGGCTACAGCAGCCCAGAATATAAACACCTCAGGCACAACATGCATAATCCAGTTCAACACACGCACAAACATCAAGCTATCCCAGCACATGCGTAAGCTAGCAAGCAGCTCAGGCAGTATACACGACATGAGAAAAGATCTCGGCAACACGACACGAGCGTAACAGCTTACAGCATACCTACAACCAGGCTACGGCCTCACAGCCCACAGCCCCTATGATCACATGCTTAACTTAAAGTTGTAACTACAAGCTCCGAATTCGTTCCTTACGCAGATCTTGCCCAATACCTCAGCACTGCTCACGGCTGGAAGCAACGCACCCACTAATACGTTCAAGCCTCGACCAATAGCTTCAAGGCCAGCAGCTCACGGCTAGACCAGAAAGGAAGTTCTAATATGCCAGGATATCTAAGGAATCAGCTGTTAGAGTAGATGTCCAACTAGCCAACTTGTGGCGTCTAGACTCTTGTATATGACAGTCTTTATATATGATATTCGCATTTGTTTATGACATTCTTTATCTTCATTATGTTTATATGATGTTAACAATTGTGTTGGATAAAGACCTAGAATGCAACATAGTGTATGTTAGATGTGATAGTGGGTATGACGGCTATCATGAAACACATCTAATAGTCACTGTGTATTCTGAATTATTTCCTAGTCGATTGGGCCGTCAAAATGAGGATAAGGCCGCCCGAGCTTGAGACTAGTATCTGCGATGCGAAGTACCATGTTTCATTGGTAGGGAACATTGTGATGTTCT
>KV003156.1:63850-91249 GCA_001598015.1 Dorcoceras hygrometricum | reverse complement strand
GCAACCATCAGAAGAAACAGAATAATCCTCAAGTTCTCAAGCCCTGACCTTTAACTTCAACTCATGGATGGAAGGATCAGTCCTTTGAGCTGTTCGTATAATCGAAACAATATATGGCTCCACTTAGAAGGAAGAAACCACAACACAATCCTCAGCCGGGTAGAATCTCCAACCAGTAGTGTTAAGATGCTCCTGGTCCTTAGAAATATACAACAAAGCAAGCATCTCACTAGCCTTCCTGCTCAAAGTATCGGCCACTACGTTCCATTTCCCAGGCTGATACTTGATCTCGCAATCAAAGTCCTTTAGCAGCTCCATCCAAAGACGCTGTCTCATATTTAAGTAAGGCTGCGAAAACTGTTGGCGACAATGGCGGATCCGGATCCCGTTTTCCGGGGGCGCAGCGGAAGTTTAAAAGTTTTTCCCCGAGAAACGCTCAATACATCAAAACAATTCTATAATCCATGCATAGGATGTTTGAATCGTTACCTTGCTGGCGTCTAGGCGCCTGGCTCCGACCAGTTTCACAAGGAAACCGGCACTTCAAACGGTAGGCGGTGGTAGATCGTCAATCAGGTTTACGACCGGATGCACGGCTCCTTCGTCAGTCTGCACTAGAAGAGCTGACGGATTTTAGCACGAACGGAATCTCCTCGTCGTGGTGATCGAAACAAGTCCGATCACGGGGCGGCGTCACGGCGGCGCGACGGCGGCTCAAGGGAGGAGGCACGGCCCAGAGGTTTGGGAGAGGAGGGGGCGGCGCACACAAGGGCTAGGGTTGGTGAGTCTTGTCTTGTGTAGCCCTAGGTCTAGCATAAGTAGACCAATGATGGGCTTTCACTAGCCCAATGGGCCTGGGGCGGGCCCTGGTCCAAATGAACATTCGTTTCGACCATACCACCGCGGCTTCATCCCAATTCCGATCAACGATCAGATCGGACCGATCGAATCAGTTTCCAGAACTGAATATTATGATGCGAAAACAATTTTACGGACCGCCTAGTCCAAAATTACAGTTTAGCCCCTCAACTTTGGGAAATCGCATTTGACCCCTATTGACTTTTAGGAAGTCGCACTCCCTAAAATCCTCCACGCTCAACACATTGAGCTCAGTTTCCGTGCGGGAATCATGAATCCAGTATTTGTGTGACCCTCAATGGTTCAGGGATACAGCTAGCCGTGGGCCCACAACCATTGTGACTCCGAAATCACAATTTCGGACTTGCCCATCGGATCATGGTAAAGCGCCTAGCAACATCGCCCCATGATCCCCTAGGTATCACTGATAGTGCCTGCAAGAACCAGTTGGTCGTGGTTAGCGTACAGTACGGTCCTTTCAACCAAGTATATCCCGATCAGATCAACGACCATTGGTAAATCGAGAGTCGCTAGAGATCCGATAAATATGCATACATTTTGGAGATCGAATAGTGACATCGCGAGTGTTACTATGCAAACCCATTTACCTAAAACACATCCAGTACTCTGGTATCCCGATCAGATCAAGACCATTGGTAAATCGAGAGTCGCTAGAGTATCCGATAAATATGCATACATTTTGGAGATCGAATAGTGACATCGCGAGTGTTACTATGCAAACCCATTTACCTAAAACACATCCAGTACTCTGGCCAGAGATTTATACACTATTATCCCCTCAGATAGCATAGGATATCCACGCATGAAAGCGAGCGGTGAATCCTCGACAACGAAGCATCGACTCCTACATGCATCGGGACCTCACCCAATCCCGCCGCCTAATGACCCCAAATGAGTCGGCAAACGGGTCAAAGTGAGGCGCCTATCATGTAGAGTCTCAATGACGTTTCGAGTAGTGAGGACTAATCAGTACAACCAAGACCACGGACTTATCCACTCGACAAATGGTAACCAATTGGAAAGTCCGAACGAGGGTAGTTCGATAGATCACCAGGTCACTATCCATCTGCATGCTCAGAACATCACAATGTTCCCTACCAATGAAACATGGTACATCACATCGTAGATGCTAGTCTCAAGCTCGGGCGGCCTTATCCTCATTTTGACGGCCCAATCGACTAGAAATGAATTCAGAATACACAGTGACTATTAGATGTGTTTCATGATAGCCATCATATCCACTATCACATCTAACATACACTATGGTGCATTCTAGGTCTTTATCCAACATAATTGTTAAAATTATAACATAATTAAAATAAAGAATGTCATTAATAAATGCGTATTTCATAAATAAAGATTATCATATACAAGAGTCTATAAAACCCACACGCCACACGTTGGCTAGTTGGGCATCTACTATAACAACGGGATGGTACATATGTTTCGAGCCCTTGAATCTACTGGGCTACGAGGGTTTCTGGGATGTCCGTCCGTAGTGTATGAGCAGGAATTAGAGCAGTTCTTTGACACAACACTTGTGCAAGATAATGCACCTGTGTTATTTCTGGGAAGTATGTAGCAATCTCTGAAGACAGGCTTGCAGGGGTATTCAATCTGCCCACTGATGGTCTCACCGATTTGTCCGAAGTTCTGAATCATTTGGTATTGCAGGAAATGACTGTGTTTTCTAAGTCTGAGAAGCCTGTTCAGTATTCGTGTAAGAAGAGACTACTAAAGTATGAGTTCAGGTTTTTGAACGACATTTTGGCCAAGTCAATTACTGTGAAGGCTGGATCTTTCGATGCCGTCACCCACGAGAGATTTTTGATGATGACGGCTATTCACTTTGTGGTCAAGATAAACTGGAGCAAGATTCTCTTTGAGGTTTTGAAGGAGATGGCTGACAGAACCATTAAAAGAGCCAAGGGTTTTGCGGCTCAAATTTGTGTTCTTCTGAAGGTCGACCCTGCTGTTACTTTTGGAGATGCAAAGACCTTCCCTCCCTTGAAAATCCTTTCTGCCAAGACCGTGAACACTTATGTTGCCATGAACAAAACAATCGAAGCTCGTGGTGAAACAGATGAGCCCGACGTGGCTACAGTGGCGATTGTTAAGAAGAAATCTGTGTCAAAAAAGAAATATGCTTTGACTGCTGCCAAGGATGCAGATGATGTCCACGTGGAAGTAGTTGCTGAGAAGGCTGTGTCTACGAAATGACCAGCTACTGTTTCTGAGGCCACTGTTTCAAAAATAAAAGGACAACATCTGGGAAGGCAGTATCCAAATAAAAGGATCTGGCACTTGTATCAGTGGCACAAGATGTTGAACCCATCTCTGTTGTGCCAGCTGAGCATTCTCATGCTCAGCAGCGAAAAGCACCTAAGAGAAAGATGAGGTTGTCTGCTGGTTCTGATGATGAAATTGTTGAGAAGGAGCCAGCTGTGGAGACAGTGGTGGTGGAACAGAAGGAGCAGACATCTATTGATGACGTCGACACTATCATTGAAGAAGTGATTGCTGCAACTGCACAGTTGGAAACAGATTTAGCAGCACCGGTGGAACCAAGGTCTGAAGATATAACAGTGGTGATATATGAGGAATCTATATCTATTGAGGATCTCTTGCTACAGATTCCGGGGGATGCCATGTTGCCATCTGTCCTTGCTGCTGAACCAACAAAAATCAAATTCGGACTTGGGATCCAGATTCCAGGAGTGACCGAAATGGATCAGTACATATCCAGTCTTCCACAAATTACTGCTACTGACAAGGGGAAGGAGCCTCTTGTGGTAGACACTATTCAAGGGAATCCGGCCCGAGAAATTTTCTCTTTAATCTGTGCAGATATCGAGTTTCTTATCCAGTTGAAAGAATAGGTGATTGAAGCGGTGGCTACTTTCTTCAATTCTTTCAGTATTCGCAGACTTCTAGCTTTAGGATCCCTTGAGGCGATTGCTGCCAAAGAGGAAAAAGTTCTGACTCAGGGAGAGACAAATTCCATACAGATAGCTCTTTAGTGGAGAGTATATATTGTTGCTAAATATAGGGATTTGCTTCTACGCAAATTTTTAGAGGCCAGAAGGCACAATTTTGTATCTGGTACGCCCACTACAGCTATTAACCTCAAAGTTTTCGAACTGCTCACTGCCGCTCATCATTTTTCATTAAAAGTTTTGCTGAGGCTAGAAAAGGAGCATAAACTGGAGTGGACACGGCCGTCCAATTCACTTTTGTTTGAAGGAGACAACATTGATCGCGGTTACTTCATTCCAAGAAAGCATTGGACTATTTTCTCTACCTGCTGGATTAGGAAAAAGATGTTGGTTGATGGATCTTGGCTAATTGTTGAAGAGGTTGATTGTTGGAGACCTATTATGAGGCCTGTTGATTCTCGCAATTGGTAATTGCTGCCTCAGCGGCCTTATATTGATGACCTCGCCCCTCTTTGTGCCTTCATAGAGCCCGTCCATGACATTGATTCAAGAGCACCCTTCTCCAGAATTGTTCGTGATCTTCGGGCTGAAGTATGTGTAGGTGTTGTACAGTTTTCTTTGATTGGAGGTTTGCGCTCTGTTAGTACAATAAACCGTTGCAAAGATATTGTCGGCCCCCTTGTAGATATTGAGGAAATTCCAACAGGTTTTCGAGGATTGTTTCAGCGTGGTATCAATACCAACAGTTTTGCTACATTTTTGGATGATTTTGTTGAACAGCCTGAGGAACAGGTTTTACCAGAAGACGAGTCTTCTTCTTCTGATGATTCAATAGTTTACCGTTCTCCTTCTCTCGATGCAGAACCCAGTGTACATACTTCACCAGTTGTAGATATTGCATCAGTTCCTATAGATTTTGCTAGTCTTTCTCCGATAAATTCAGATCTCTCCTTGCCTTCTCCGCATCAGAGTCCATCCACTGATTCTTCTTTGCATTTTAATTCAGAGGACATTCTTCATGGCGCTGCAACAGCTGTCGAACAGATTCCTGTACCTTCTACTGCTGGTCCTACTACGAATATCAATGAACAGTTTGCACAGCTTCGGACTTCTATTTCTGGATTTCTATCAAGCAGCTGCGAACACAAAGCAAAATTGGCAATCTCCAGAATGCTATCTTTTCAAAGATCGATACTCGCGAGAAAGCTGCTGCCGAAGCTCGTATTGAACAAGACCAAACATTTCGAGGCCTTATTAAAAATCTTCGGCATGGGATTTAAACTGACACAGCTGCCTTATCGATTGAAATGCATGAATTTAATAAGGCAGTTCACGCTCAAAATGCTTTTTTCACGACTGATTTGGCAGATCTTTGTAAGGAAGTCAAGGATCTCAAAGCTGAATTATCTAAGGATTTCGACGATAAACTGGCTGTTATTCACAATGATCTACTGGAATTCCGTGTGGAAACACGGGGACAATTACCTTCCCTTAGTACTTGTGACGCCCCGATCCCCATGGGAGTCACGAGATCAAGGAAAAAGGAAATGAAAGGAAAATAGAAGAGCTGAATAATAAATAGAACAAGCTGTATTGCCTTGCTCGAAAAAAAAAATCGAAATACAACAATTGGCGCCATAAAATAAACCAGACTTCATTACAAATTCAAGGTACAAAATGCGAAATCGCGATATTACAACTACTGAACTCTATATGAATCCATATTTGTTGTAACGGATCTCAATACAGATTTGACTAAGATCAAAGACAACAAAAATAGCAAAATGCAAAATGAACATCGCGGAAACGCAGGCCTTCGATAAACACTAACACGTCGCTGCTGGTTCAAACTCCACCTCCCACCTGCTCCGGCGCCGACTCACCTGCACCAATAAAGCTAGTGAGCCTGGGGCTCAGCAAGCAAAACTGAGAGTAACAAGCACAATATGCAGGTGTAAAACATAAGAAGAGAAAAGAAGAACGTCATAATCTTTATGAGTTGGAAATCTGAAATGCTCAGCGCTTTAAAATCAACATCATCAACTTCGTAAAATACATTTGATTTCCAAACATAATTCACTGTGAACCCGAACATTAAACATACGTTATGATATTAGCAGAACATGAGCAAAGGCTGATATTAAACATAGCTTAGACAAGAATCACGAAATGAAGCGAAAACAATACATAAGCTTTCATGGCATAGCAATAATCAAGTTTACTTGCCTCAATAAGAAAGAATCACGAGATACAGCAGATCACGAACAGAGAGTCTTCCCAAGCGCAACGATGAGCTTCCTATTTTTCTTTGATGCAAAAATGGATATTTTCTTGCAAAGGAATTAACTTATAGTCCATGTACCATAGGCATGGGAGTCTGATTTGTAGCAGGGAAAAACACTCAAGTAGGCATGGTAAACCAGGCGTATTTCAGAAAATTTACTTAAAATTCCCTGTCAATGTTTTGATTTGTAAATGTACTACACAAAAATCTGAAATTTAACCATTCTCCCATCCAAAACCATTTTATTTGTAAAGTTTGAAAATTTCTTGGCTACGCTTGGGTGACAACTGATCGGAGGACCTCTGTACCTTCTGAAATCTAAGAATAAGAAATCAGCTACTTGGACAAATACATAATGCTGAAATCTGAAATTAGAATTGGATCTTCAATTTATAAGGATTAGAATTTGTGGTCCTATGGATTTTTGGTGCTACAACTCTACCCACCTTATAAAAATTTCGTCCTCGAAATTTACTTACCGAACAAATCTGGGTAACGTCTATGCATATCAGCTTCCGTTTCCCACGTAGCTTCTCGTTCGGTTTGATTCGTCCACTGACCATTGGGATGCTACGGTTCCTCAGTTTTCTAATCTCTCAAAGAAGGATCTTCTCTGGTCTCTCTTCATAGCTCAAATCTGGCGTTAAATGAACTGGTTCAGCTGTCAATATGTGCGATGGGTTGGGAACGTACTTTCTTAAGGCTGATACATGAAATACATTATGCACTGAAGATATATGAGGTGGCAGTGCCTAGCGATAGGCCAATGTTCCTACTCTATCCAGTATTTCGTAGGACCTATATACCTGGTACTCAATTTTCCCTTCTTTCCAAAACGCATCACTCCCTTCATTGGGGCCACTTTTAAAAAGACGTGATCACCAACGTCTAACCTTAGTTCCCTTCGTCTATTGTTCGCATAGCTCTTTTGTCTTCTTTGAGCAGCTTTCATCTTTTCCTTAATTCTTCTAACCACACTCACGGTTTGCTCCACCAAATCTGGTCCTAGACCATCTCGCTCTCCTATCTCATCCCAATGAAGAGGCGTTCTACATTTGCGTCCATATAGAGCTTCGTATGGTGCCATCTGGATGGAAGCTTGAAAACTGTTGTTGTACGCAAATTCCACCAATGGTAGTTTCAAATACCAACTTTCTGAGAAATCTATAATACATGCTCTGAGTAAATCCTCTAAAATCTGGATCACTCTTTCTGATTGTCCATCGGTTTGGGGATGAAAGGCTGTACTAAATGTCAACTTGGTTCCCAAAGCTCGATGCAAACTTTTCCAGAATGCAGACGTGAACTTGGAATCCCTATCAAATACAATCGATACAGGAACACCATGAAGTCTGATGATTTCTTTCACATACAACTCTGCATATCTACTCACGTCGTAGGTTGTCTTCACCGGCAGGAAGTGAGCAGATTTCGAAAGTCTATCTACAATGACCCAAATAGAATTATAACCTTGGGCCGTCCTAGGTAATCCAATCACAAAGTCCATAGCAATACATTCCCACTTCCACTCCGGAATAGGCAACGGCTTCAACATTCCTGCTGGTCGCTGGTGTTCAGCTTTCACCAATTGACACGTTAAGCATTCAGAAACAAATTTGGCGACATCTATTTTCATTCCCGGCCACCAGTACAACTTCTGAAGATCCTTATAAATCTTAGTACTTCCCGGATGCACAGTGTATGGGGCTGTATGAGCTTCTTCCATCAAATATGATCTCAAAGTGTCCACTTGCGGCACCCAAATTCTTCCTTGAAATCTGATTATGCCATCGTCTGAAAAATAGAGGTTGCCGCCTCTTTCTCTTTCTTGCTTAACCCACTTTTGTAGTTGCTCATCTATCAGCTGACCCTCACGAATTTGTTCCAACAAATTTGATCTCACTGAGGTACCAGCTACAACTGAATTGCAGCCGCTGGGAACCAGCTCTAAGCCAAACTTCTCAATATCAGCTGCTAGTGGTTTGTGGATGATGAGTTGTGCTAGTCCCACAGACTTTCTACTTAAAGCGTCAGCAACCACGTTAGCCTTACCTGGATGGTAGGTAATCGTGCAGTCGTAATCTTTCACCAACTCCAACCATCTTCTCTGCCTCATGTTTAACTCCTTCTGAGTGAAGAAGTATTTCAGACTTTTGTGATGCAGCCGACTGGGAACCAGCTCTAAGCCAAACTTCTCAATATCAGCTGCTAGTGGTTTGTGGATGATGAGTTGTGCTAGTCCCACAGACTTTCTACTTAAAGCGTCAGCAACCACGTTAGCCTTACCTGGATGGTAGGTAATCGTGCAGTCGTAATCTTTCACCAACTCCAACCATCTTCTCTGCCTCATGTTTAACTCCTTCTGAGTGAAGAAGTATTTCAGACTTTTGTGATCCGTGAATATTTCACATTTCTCCCCGTACAAATAATGCCTCCAAATCTTTAAGGCAAAAACAATTGCTGCCAACTCTAAGTCGTGAGTGGGATAATTCTTTTCATGATTTTTCAACTTCCGGGAAGTGTAGGAAATTACTCTACGATCTTGCATCAAAACAGCTCCCAATCCCAACTTCGACGCATCTGTATAGATGACGAATTTCCCTTGATCGGACGGCATAGTTAACACAGGAGCCTCAATCAACGCCTGCTTCAATTGTTCAAAGCTGTTTTGGCAGTCAGGGGTCCATTCAAATTTGCTCAACTTTCTCGTCATCGAGGTTAAGGGAACAGATATCTTCGAAAATCCTTTAATAAAGCGCCTGTAGTAACCAGCTAGACCCAGAAAACTCCTAACCTCTGTAACTAATGTTGGTATCGGCCAGTCGCGAACGGCTTCCACCTTGGATGGGTCTACTTCCAATCCATCTTTGGATATAATATGCCCGAGAAAAGAAACCTTTTCCAACCAAAAATCACACTTGATAAACTTGGCAAACAGCTGCTTGTCTTTCAAAATCTGAAGCACCGTTCTCAGGTGGTTTGCGTGTTCGATTCTATTCTTGGAATACACCAAAATATCGTCAATAAACACAACTACAAACTAATATAAGAAAGGTTGGAAAAATCTGTTCATCAAGTCCATAAAAGCTGAGGGGGCGTTAGTGAGTCCAAAAGGCATTACCAAAAGTTCGTAGTGACCATATCGCGTTCTAAAGGCTGTTTTATAAATATCTGCTGGTTTTATTTTCAATTGGTGGTAACCAGACCTTAAGTCGATCTTAGAGAAAACTATCGATCCCTTCAACTGATCAAACAAGTCCTCAATTCTAGGCAAAGGATATTTATTCTTAATTGTCAACTTATTCAACTCTCTATAATCTATACACACCCTTAGACTCCCGTCCTTCTTCTTGACGAACAAAACAGGGGCTCCCCATGGTGATGTACTTGGTCGAATAAAGCCCTTGTCTAACAGCTCTTGTATTTGCTCTTTTAATTCTTTCATCTCTGATGGAGCAAGACGATAAGGTGGCCTAGAAACGGGTGCTGCTCCTGGCACTAAATCAATTGCAAACTCCAATTCTCTATCAGGTGGCAGTCCATATATATCTTCTGGGAAGACCTCCGGAAATTCGCTCACTACTTCAACATCTGAAAGCTGGGGCTTGCTGGATACTGCTAAAGAAGATAAGCTTATCAAAAATCCTACTCCCCCTTTTCGCAAACAATTATGGGACTTAAGAGATGAAATAATTTGAGGGATTTTACACATCTTACTAGCCTCGAACGTGAACCAGTCTCCGCTTGGAGGTTTTACCACTACGGTTCTAAGCTTGAAATCTATCACGACTCCATATTTGGTCAACCAATCCATTCCTAAAATCAGATCAAACTCCGGAATAGGTAAAACAATTAGGTCAGCAGTAACTCAATGCCCTTGAAGCTTAAGTTCTAAATTGTGAAACAAATCATGAGATATCAGCTCTTCCCCAGAGGGCACAGTCACGCAAAATCCCATAGTCAACTGGTCGGGTTTAACAGGTATTTTCTTAGCAAAGTCCGCTGCTATAATGGAATGCGTCGCTCCTGAATCTATTAGAGCTAAAGAGGGAATTCCAGCGATCAAAATCTTACCCGTAGCCACTGTAGAATCTGGATTGGCTTGCTCGATTGTCATGACGTAAGCTCTGCTGGTCACCATCTGCTTTGATTTTGGACAGTCCTTAATAACATGCCCTGGTAATCCACATCTATAACAAACACTTTGTCCCTTTCTACATGGACCAGGGTGGTTCTTCTGGCACTTGGGACACTGAGGCCTATTTCCAACTGCTGAAACCGCACTAATTGGTTGCACAACCAAAGGTTTCTGCTCCTGAGGCTTTTGTTCCTGCGACCTCTGCTGATTCTTATATGGTTTCTTGGGTGGTCGCTGGTCTTTCTGATAATCTTTTGGTTCTACCAGTCTCACATCATGCCTGAGCGCTGGCTTCAATCCATCGACAAAATGTCGCAATTTCTCCTTGGGATCAGCTCCAATCAACGGTACAAAATAACATCCACGTTCGAACTTTCGAACATATTCTTGAATAGTCATATCCCCTTGCTTGATCATCAAGAATTCTCTTTTCAATTCAGACCTCTTATCCTCTGTAAAATATTGTTCAAAGAACACCCGCTTGAATTCCTCCCAAGGGAGATTTGTTACATCCACGGTAAGCTTTGGTCCTTCCCACCAGAGCATCGCATCATTTCTCAACATATAAATCGCACATCTGGATCTTTCTAAGTCAGGCGTCTGGAGATACTCAAATATCACTTCCATTGATTTAATCCAGCTTTCAGCGACAAATGGATCTGTTGTGCCGCTAAACTCCCTTGGCTTCTGTCTTCGAAATCGTTCTTGAGGGTCATCATTGTTGGGTCCCCTACTACTGGAGGATTTGCCATTACCTCTACCCTGCTGTTCTACCAGCAGCCTTAAAAGTTGGGCAATGCTAGTGTTGCTATCAGGACTGGATTCATCTACTGGGATATTCCTCCCTCTTCCTCGGCCAGACATCTTAATCTATAGCCCGTAATCACCACATAAGGACATCAGAACATGCAAGAATCAAAAATACATGCTCCAAAACATAAAAGAAACTCACTGCCCCGAAGAGACGGTCGATGAAATCTGCTCCAGCAAGGAGTGCGTGTGTTTATCTCTGGACCATGCTCTGATACCATGTTTGCGACGCCCCGATCCCCATGGGAGTCACGAGATCAAGGAAAAAGGAAATAAAAGGAAAATAGAAGAGCTGAATAATAAATAGAACAAGCTGTATTGCCTTGCTCGAAAAAAAAAATCGAAATACAACAATTGGCGCCATAAAATAAACCAGACTTCATTACAAATTCAAGGTACAAAATGCGAAATCGCGATATTATAACTACTGAACTCTATATGAATCCATCTTTGTTGTAACGGATCTCAATACAGATTTGACTAAGATCAAAGACAACAAAAATAGCAAAATGCAAAATGAACATCGCGGAAACGCAGGCCTTCGATAAACACTAACACGTCGCTGCTGGTTCAAACTCCACCTCCCACCTGCTCCGGCGCCGACTCACCTGCACCAAGAAAGTTAGTGAGCCTGGGGCTCAGCAAGCAAAACTGAGAGTAACAAGCACAATATGCAGGTGTAAAACATAAGACATCACAGTTTTAAAAGAAGTCATAGGCCATCATTCATCATAACTTTTGTTCTGGAAATAAATTCAAATTCTAGCGTTATCATTTTCGTTAGACTTATGGCTCAGAAGCTCTACTTAGGTCCCATTGCACTCGATCGAATGACTACTGATATCAGTTTCAATATGGTGAAATCTCACCCAATATGAAGGGGCAACTGACCCTCTCGTCTGTTTCTCACCCTTCCCATAAGAACCGTCTGTTATCTAAGCCATAATTTCATAAATTGAAACTTTCTTCTTTAAAAAACAATACTGTACGACAAAAATCTTAACATCGGGGTTCACTTCATTTTAAAACTCATACTTCCTTCGAAAATCGTTTTACTGAGCATCCAGCTGAGACATAGGAAATCAGTAGTTGGGATAAATTCAGTTGTTGGCAAGAACCAGCTGATGTGAACAGTAGATCAGTCGATGGGTACATATCGGTGGTCAACACAATTAATTTGGTCAACGGAGTAATAGTAGATCAACCAGTTGTTGGTTCAAGAATAACCGGTCGTTGGTTCAAGAATAACCGGTCGTTGGTTCAAGAATAACCAGTCGTTGGGTAAGGGCGATCAGCAGATGAAAGAAAACCAGACGATGGATGCATATCAGTAATGAAATACTTAAGGAAAGAAATCAGTCGCAAGAGAAACCAGTCGCAAGCAACAGTCACCAGTCGCAAGCAAAACCAGTCGCAAGCAACAGTAACCAGTCGATGGTTATGAAATACAATATGAACAGGAAACCAGTTGATGGTTACGAAATACAATAATATCACGAACAACATCCACAATATCAGAATTCGCCTATCAAACCAGACTTAGTTCTGGTTCGACTAGCACTTCCAACTTCGTGGAGTCAAATTCGGACGCTGTCAATCATCAGAGAAAAGAAGAACATCATAATCTTTATGAGTTGGAAATCTGAAATGCTCAGCGCTTTAAAATCAACATCATCAACTTCGTAAAATACATTTGAGTTCCAAACATAATTCACTGTGAACCCGAACATTAAACATACGTTATGATATTAGCAGAACATGAGCAAAGGCTGATATTAAACATAGCTTAGACAAGAATCACGAAATGAAGCGAAAACAATACATAAGCTTTCATGGCGTAGCAAGAATCAAGTTTACTTGCCTCAATAAGAAGGAATCACGAGATACAGCAGATCACGAACAGAGAGTCTTCCCAAGCGCAACGATGAGCTTCCTATTTTTCTTTGATGCAAAAATGGATATTTTCTTGCAAAGGAATTAACTTATAGTCCATGTACCATAGGCATGGGAGTCTGATTTGTAACAGGGAAAAACACTCAAGTAGTCATGGTAAACCGGGCGTACTTCAGAAAATTTTACTTAAAATTCCCTGTCAATGTTTTGATTTGTAAATGTACTACACAAAAATCTGAAATTTAACCATTCTCCCATCCAAAACCATTTTATTTGTAAAGTTTGAAAATTGCTTGGCTACGCTCGGGTGACAACTGATCGGACCTCTGTACCTTATGAAATCTAAGAAATAAGAAATCAGCTACTTGGACAAATACATAATGCTGAAATCTGAAATTAGAATTGGATCTTCAATTTATAAGGATTAGAATTTGTGGTCCTATGGATTTTGGGGCGCTACAGTACTAATCTTCCTGAACTCATAGCCTTTGTCACTAAGGGCCGTGATGACAAAAAGGGGGAAGTGGGTAGCAGCCATGGCCGAGGTCAGCCTCCTCCTGGAGATGGTGGTGGTAGTGGTAGCAGGAGTGAGCCTTCGCGAAAAAGACGAAGCAGTGGATCTAGACATAAAGTTTGAGATACTGGCTAAATGAATAGATCTGAATACGGATTGTTACGAGTTTCTAGTTTTTTAGTTCTTGTACAAATCTTTTGTACTATGCTTCTTATTGAATATATATAAGCAGACTTGGATCAATTTTTTATTGTCTCTTTTAAGTCAAAGGCTGCTAAGTTTTGTCAATACCAAAAAGGGGGAAATTGTTAAGATAAAATTTATAAGTTTTGGTGATAACAAAATAAGGCTAGAACTGATCTAAGTATTCGCAGAGGATTTCAGATTCTGTGACGTCATACAATTGTATGAAGATTTTAGATTCGGGAGTTCTGAGTTAAGTTGCGTTGACATCTGTGTTGACTATTTGCGAATTAATCAGAACTGAGCAGAGTTGAGTATTCAGAGTTTCAGATTTCTATTATCGGGTTGATGCCTTCGAATCAGATTTGGGTATTTGGATCAGTTGAGTATTCGGGTCGATTAATTCAGATATCGGGACTGTTGTTAGAGCAAAATTTATTCAGACTTGATTCAGAGGCTTTAGTAACAGATTGTGGTATATTGACTCAAGTGGTATTATTTAGATTTGAATATAAACAGATTCTACACAAGTTACTTCAGATCTCAGTATTTCAGAACTGGTTACAGAATGCTCAGTGAATATCAGATTCGAAGACAATTCAGATTTGAGTACAGTACTTTTTCAGATTCTCTAAGCATTCAGATATGACTAAATTGCAAGCATACTCAAGTGTGAGCTTCGATTCTCTTCAGAAGTTATCAAATAATTATTTAAAGAGAATCAAAGGTCAAAGTTTATATCGTATAAAAGGCTGGAATTAAGGAGACAAGATCAGAGCTATTTTGGGTAAAATTGCACAGTGCGTAGAATGCTTGATACGATGATTACCCGCTTTGGAATATAAGTCAATTTAGCCCTGACGAGCGCAGTTTACCTTTTGTATGGCATTAATGGAGCATTAAATGCTATGATACGATGAAGATATGCAAAAGATCTTATCTCTACTGGGTACATTTAATGACCGTAGAAGACAAAGAATATAAAAGGCTGAGGAATTCAAATGAAGAAGTCTTCTGCGTCTTCTGCTCCTCTACGCTATCAGTGATTCACGGCGTTCACTATTTGTCATCAAAAAGCCCTCAAAATATTCACTGGAACTCTTCATTGCAAATACATTTTAAGTCCAGTATTACAACTCGAAGAACAGTCAAGTTCCGCCTTCATTGTTTTAACCTTCGAGTTATCTTCTGGTTTACATTTGTAAACAGTTCTTGTTGATAAAAGAACCAGAAGATCTACCCAATAGCATCGTATTTCATTGTAATATTTATCCTTGAGTCTGTAAAAGACTTGCTGTGTGAAGCAGTCTTGAAAATCACATTGATTGATTAAGCAGTCGTATCTGCTTGTAGTTGAAGTGGCTAGGAGTTCATCTTGAGCGAGGCTCGGTGACTGGGTGTAGACAGAAGTTGTGTGCATCAAATTTCTTCTAGTGGAACCTTCCTGAAAAGGAAGAAGGGGAGACGTAGGATTTGATATCCGAACTTCCATAAACAAACTCTGAACCTTGCACTTTTACTTTACAGTATCGCATTTACATTTACACTGTTCACTGGTTGATCGACTTCTTTCTGCACATTTATTGTTAGTCGAGAAATCAGATTTCGAACTGAGATACCTCAGATCTAAGTTAAGCAAGGCGCTTGTAAAATTACTTTTAAATTTTTCGAAAATTTAAAATAGTAAGAGTTCATTGAACCCCCCCCCCCTCCCCCTTCTGAACTCTTAAGGCTATTTTTGATCCATATTGATCCTATCACCATGCCTACTCTAGTGTTTCTACCAACTGCCAATCATGTTCCCTTATATGATTGTCTACGAGAAGTTGAGCTCATTCTCTTGTCAAAGAAATTTCCTTTGTTCTCTCAAAACTCTAGAGCTCGTTGTTGGTGCTTGAGGAAATTGTCTGCAAGAAAACCTGCTGTCTTCATATTTCTAGTCTAAGGCAAGTAAAAGCTGATTCTTTGCTACACCATTAAAGCATATATTGTTTTTCCTCAGTTCGGTGTGTTTGCTTGCCTATTTAAGTTCAAGATATAGTTATGTTTATGTTCATGCTTGGTTATGAAAATGAAAGTTCTGGTTCATAGAAGTTTTCGGTTTTAAAACTCTCCAGCATGTTTTCACACAGATTTCGATGTTGTTTTTAAAGCATTGAGCAGTACCGATTCCAGTTCAATGTACAATTATGAACTTCTTCTTTCTAGTGAATGGCGGTGTCTGGACTTGACTCCAAAGTAATCGGCGAGGCTGGTTGAATCAGGATAGTATTATGGTTTGATAGGCGGAACTAGTATCTTTGGAAGTAGTTCGTGATGCTGCCGCGCTAATTCAATAGCCAAATCTGTTTTTTTTCTACGCTAGCAACCTATTCCCCTTATATACAGTCAAATCGGAATTTCCCATGTCACATCTGTTTCTCCCTTAAACATTGTTTGTACAGTCGCATCTGTTTTTCCCGCTAACGATTCCAACCCCTAAGCCAAATCTGTTTCATGCTAGCGTTGTTATTCTATAACCAAATCTGCTTCGATACTGGTGATACCATAGTCAAGTCTGCTTCACGCTAACGATGATGTTCCTTGATCACATCTATTTTAACGTTAGCAATACCATCCCGATAGTCAAATCTGTTTCTATGACTAAAATCTGTTTTGTACCCGAGCACTGTTTCTGTTAGCCAAATCTGTTCCACCCCAGTATTAAGTCCCCAGTAGTCGAATCTGTTACTCAGAGGAATTTTAAAGAGAAATGAGATTTTTAAAGAAGTGAATCCCAATAAATGATGATCTGATTTCGATCAATGTTTGTTTAAAGGAAAAATGTTTAGTTTTAAAGGATTTATGGCGTAGATAACAGATGGTAAACATGGAAGGGTGAGCAGTCGTCGATAGTGTCGGTTGCCCCTTCATATAGGGCTTCATGCCATAAAGACTGAATTCAGAAGTAATTTGATCAAGTGCCTACGGACCTAAGGAGAGCTTCTAAGCCATAAATCACAAGAAAATTATAAGGAGATCTGGGTGATTTCCCAAATCTGATTTTACGATTTTTTTAAATGCCTTCCTTTAAACTATGTTATGTACAGATATGAATGTGTCTGCTTGCCTTAAGTGATCTTGTTATTTTCAGATTTTACTTGCTGAGCCCCTAGGCTCAATAGCTTTTAATGGTGCAGGTGTGACAGATTTGGGGCAGACGGGCGGAGGGAGCTGAACCAGCTGTGGTGCATGTGTTTATCAATGGCCGATGTTTTCCGCACAGCTGTTGTTGTTTTTGATCTTTTGCCAAATCTGTATTAGATCTATTACAACAATAGTGAAATCATATAGAGTTCCAGTAGTTGTAATATTGCGACTTTGCAATTTTACCAGATCTGTTATTCAAATCTATTGGTCAGATCTACTCTTGCTATTTTATTTTGGCGCCATTAATTCAATTGTTTGTATATAGAATTTGTAAGGCAATACAACTTACAAAAAAATTTTATTCATCCCTTATTTTCCTTATACTATTTCCTTCAACCCAAATCTGTTGACACCCATGGACGTGGACGTCATAACTTGGTATCAGAGCATGGTCCTGAGATAAACACACACACTTTCGATTGGGATAGATTTCGTCGACTGTTTCTCCAGAGCTGTGAGTTTTACTTTATGTTTCAGAGCTTTTGTCTTTTAAATTTAGCATGTTCTGATGTTTATTTGTGGTGGATTACGGGCTATAGATTACGATGTCTGGCAGAGGTAGAAGAAACACTTCCTTAGAAGAACCCGGCCTAGACAGTAACACTAGCATTACCCAACTTCTAAGGCTGTTGGTAGAACAAACCGGCAGAGGAAATGGCCAATCTTGTAACAGTAGAGGACCAAGCCACGATGACTCACAGGAGAAATTTATAAGGCAGAAATCGAAGGAGTTTAGTGTTATAACAGATCCGCTGATTGCTGAGAGCTGGATCAAGTCGATGGAGGTTATATTTGAGTATCTCCAAATTCCAGACTTGGATAGGCCTCGGTGCGCTATTTACATGTTGAGAGATGACGCTATGATTTGGTGGGAAGGAGCTAAGCTATCGGTGGATTTGGCAAATCTGACTTGGGGAGATTTCAAGCGAGTATTCTTTGAGCAGCACTTCACAGCAGACAAGAGGTCTGAGTTGAAGAGAGAGTTTATAACTTTAAAATAAGGAAGTATGACCATACAGGAGTATGTGCGGGTGTTTGAAAGAGGATGTTATTTTGTGCCTCTTATTGGTAATGATCCAGAAGAGAAGCTGAGCCACTTTGTGGAAGGGTTAAGGCCTATGTTTAAGATGAATGTTAGGCTATCTGTGCCTAAAACTTACAGAGAAGCAGTTGATAGAGTCCTGAGTATTGAGAGGGATTGGAAAGATGTGGAAGAAGAGAGGAACCAGAAGAGGCAGGCCTTTCAGCAGAAAGATCAGAGGCCATTCAAGAAACAGAATAAGAATCAGCAGAGACCCCAAGAGCAGAAATCCCTACCTATCCAACCCATTAGTGCAGTTCCTTCTAGCAACAACAAATCTGTGTGTCCCAAGTGCCAGAAGAATCACTCTGGTCTATGCAGACTTGGTCAGAACGTCTGATTCAGATGTGGGTAGCCAGGGCATATTATTAAGAATTGACCAAAGACAAAGCAGACGGTGACCATTAGAGCTTTTGTGATGACAGCTGAGCAGGCCAACCCAGATTCGACGGTGGTTACGGGTAAGATCTTGATTACTGGTATGCCCTCCATAGCTTTGATAGATTCAGGAGCTTCCAATTCTTTTATAGCAACCAAGTTTTCCAAGGAGTTACCCATCAGACCCGACCAAGTAACTATAGGCTTTTGCGTAATGGTACCCTCAGGAGAAGAGTTAGTATCCTATGATCTGTTTCGAGGTTTAGAACTTAGGCTCCAAGGGCGTTTGATTACCGCAGATTGATTGTACTACCGATGCCTGAGTTCGATATGATTTTGCGAATGGACTGGTTAACTAAGTATGGGGTAGTAATTGACTTTAAGATCAGAACTGTAGTGGTTAACCCACCCAGATGAGACCCGTTCAGGTTCGAAGCCAATCAGATTTGGAAGATCCCGCGCATTATATCAGCCCTTAAAGCTCAAAGCTGTTTAAGGAAAGGTGGGATAGGATTTTTGGTGAGCCTATCGTCCCTAGCTACGATTAGTAAGCCCCAACTTTTAGATGTGGAGGTGGTTAATGAGTTTCCCGAGGTTTTCCCAGAGGCTATGCATGGACTACCACCAGATAGAGAGCTGGAATTCGCAATAAATTTAGTGCCAGGAGCAGCACCAGTATCCAGACCACCCTATCGCCTAGCTCCATCAGAGATGAGGGAATTGAAGGAACAGATCCAAGATTTGTTAGATAAGGGTTTCATAGACCAAGCACGTCATCGTGGGGAGCCCCTGTTTTGTTTGTTAAGAAGAAGGATGGGAGTTTGAGGTTATGTATAGATTACCCGAATCTGAATAATCTGACCATTAAGAATAAATATCCCCTTCCTAGGATTGAGGATCTTTTTTACCATCTGAAGGGATAAATAGTCTTTTCTAAGATCGACTTGAGATCTGGTTACCATCAACTGAAGATTAAACCATATGATGTCTGTAAGACAGCCTTTAGAACCCGTTATGGCCATTATGAGTTTTTAGTAATGAACTTTGCACTTATTGTGAGACCCGTAAGTTTAGAAAGATTAATTGAGTTAATTAATAGGGTTTAGCATAGACCAGATTTTGTGTGAACGAATCTGGGATGAGCCAGCTTTGAGTTGGTATTCTTGGCTTAGTTGTCGGGTCCGAATAAGTCCTTATAACAGATCTAGAGAGTTGGAGAATTCCCGCGGGATCTGATCAGATGTGAGTGTTGGTCAGTGCTGGGTGTTCGCGCTCAGTTGTGGTGATGAGATCTGGTATCATAGTCGTCTAGAGGTGAGCTAGCGTGTTTATATGACGAGTAGTTAAACTACGTCGTTTGGATTAGTTGGAACGACAACTTTTGGTTTAGCAAGCGAGATTCAGATTTGAGGCGTTGGTCTTCAGATTTCGATAGGGTCTGAGTGTTGCGATGTTGGTTAGCATTTCAGATCTGAGTAGCGGGTGATGTGTCCAGATGCTATAGTGGGCTCTGTGCGACGTCGTTTCGTTAAGTCGGGATCTGTTTTGACGAAGGAGTCATATCTGTTGTGAGATTCAAATTCGAGTGGGAAATCAGCTTTGTGACTTAAGTGTCAGTGGGTTCTGTTCTTCATATTTGAACAGATTTGACCTTTAAATAGAGGAATTGACCTTCGTTCTTTATTATTCAGCTTCGACACTTAGAATATTTCCCGATAGAGAATTCTGTCGCGATACCTTAGCTACTGTTCATCGAACCTTATCTTCTCCGATTGCCGGCGGTAGACTGCTCCGATTGAAGTAAGAGTGGTAGAACTGGACTCCTCTCGCTGAGACGTTCCGTTTGGTACTGCTTGTGGAAGCTTGCGTTAAGCTGGAAGTGGATAGAGAGACATATCCCTTCTGTATTCTGTTAGCATAAGCGTCGGATTTCTTCTGCCATTCAGGTAGCTCGTTGGGTAAGTGTTAAGATCCTACCTTGTGCTTGTTTAGAACCTTCTGTTGTGTTAGAGGGGTAGGACAAATTTGGTTGAGCTCGTAGCTCCCAATTGGTAGTTTCTGTGCTACTGTCCCTGAGTTAGCATCTGTTTTTGGTTAAGCAGGTGTGAGATCTGTGTTGCTCAGGACTGATTTGTGGTAATTGTAGCTCAGAAGACTTGAGGTACGGTTGTGAGTTTGTTTTACAGCTTTGGATTGAGCATAGGTGATTATGCTTGCTGCTGTGTATGCCTTGCATGTTATATATGTTATGTGTTGGACATGTTATATGTTGCATACACGCATTATCATATTGAGCTCAGATATGTTGTAGTTGTGCCTTGTTTATTGATCTGTGTGTACCAGGATGACTGTTGAGGATGAGGGGGTAACTCCCGTATACCTCATCTCCCTGCTGGGATATGTTAGCCACTATGAGCGGAGTGGGTAGCTCCCACACCTCATGAGTAACAGCATATTGAGCTATGTTTTGCATCTGGTGCCGTGTGTTGAGACGAGTGGGTAGCTCCCATATACTCAGACACCCCGTGGCCATTGTTGTCCGTTGCTATCTGTCTTGATCAGTGATCAACTTTGAGTTGCCTTCGGTATTCTGACTCCCTGCCATTGGTTGTAGCCTTCTGTTTGTACTCAGCTGTTCATGCATAGCATTTGCGTATTATCTGTTGCTTTCCATTTGCTATTTTTCTGTTGCTCTTCGTACTGGGGTTTGACCCCGTGTCCCTATGGGGCTGGTGTTGTTTTCCTGTGCGTGTTTTTAGGTTACCATGGTTACTCAGCTGGTCGTGGAGTTGACCCAGCTGGTAGTGTCCCAGGAGGTGGTTAGAGTGTCCCAATAGCGTATAGTATAAGTGTATCAGTACTGTTTTAGCCGGGGGATGCCCTGTGCTTTATTGTATTCGGATGTAGTGTTGCTGTTTTGTATTTGATACATGTTGTACTGTTGTACTGTGTTATTTTAAACTGGGATATTTTGAGTATTGCGGTATTTTAAATTATGTTATCTTTCAGTCAGGCCAAAAGCAAAATTTTTAGCCACTAATTTAAATGTTTCCGCTATTGTTTGCATGGTTAACTCTGTGTTTGTGCACGAGGCCTGACATTTTTGGTATCAGAGCTTAAGCTGGGATAAGCTCGATTTCTTTGATCACACTTGAGTCTAGGCACAACGTTGCTTGTTGCATGTGCTTGACTATGTGGCTTATTTGTTATGTGATATATTTGTGCTGTGTGATCTTACCCTCTTAGTTCCCTCGTAGATGCCGCCTAGACGTAGGGGTAGAGGTAGAGGGCAATTTCAGGAAGAGTCCGCAGGTCAGAACGAGGAAGTGCATCGTAGTGTTCCTCGTCGTGGTCGTGATAGACAGGGTGAGATTGAGGTAGATGAGCTGGCAGCCCGTGTGGACGACATGGATCTGGTGATGGCGAGGTTTCAGCGGATGAACCCTCAGATGTTTAACGGGGATGAGTCTAGTTTCGATGCAGAGTCCTGGTTGCAGCACATTACCGGGTTGTTTGACCGTGTCAGATATGATGACGAGCATAGGCTGACTTTGGCTACGTTTCAGTTGAGGAGAGGTGCCGAGCGTTGGTGGAGAGGCGCTTCGAGGAATCTCGAGGAGACAGGTGTAGGGATCACGTGGAATAGCTTTTGTACTGCCTTTCATCAGAATTACGTTCCGGAATCTTTTGTGAACGCCAGGGAGCGTCAGTTTGATAACCTGGTTCAGGGAACTATGTCCGTGGGAAAGTATGCCCGGAGGTTTTCTTCTCTTCTTGCGTATGTTCCGCATGTTTCTGGCCGAGAGAAGGCGAAGAGGAACAAGTTTTTTGAGGGGCTCAATGCAGAATTGTATTCTATGGTGTTGGCGGGTTCACCGGCGAGTTATGCGGAGGCGGTGGACAAGGCTATGGATATTGAGGAGGGACTACAGAATCGTCGGTCTCGTGTTAGGCCGCAAGTGGTGCAAGGTAACCGTCCCATGGTTTCGGGGGTGCAACCTACCCAGTCTGTGCAGTCATCCCAGCCACCCCAGCAGCAAGTAGTCCAACAGCCTGGACACCAGAGGTTTAGGACTCGTGGTCGTCAGTTCAAGAAGAAGTCTGTGTTATAGTTCTTCTGGCTCGGGTAGTTCTAGCAGCGGTGGTAGTTCCAAGGTTTATTTTTGTGGCCAGTGTGGAGGAATGCATCCTATAGTGCAGTGTGTAGGTGTGCAAGGTTCGTGTAACGTCTGTGGTCAGTATGGACATTTTGCGAGAGTGTATCCTTTGTCTGGATCACAACACGCTGCTGCCCCACCGCAGAGTCGAGGTGGATCATCTAGAGGTCGTTCTTTTCCTGTTCAGCAGCAGAGGTTGGGAGAGCCTCAGTTTAGGCCGTCTCAGCAGCCTGGTCCTTCGCGGTTTGGACAATCTTCCCAGCCCCAGTTCTCAGGACCTCATTTTGCCCAAGTGAATGCCATGACAAGGGAGCAAGCTGAAGGCACGCCGGGAGGAGGAGTGATCGCAGGTAATTGTATTGTTTTTGATTTTCCTGCGCGTGTGTTGTTTGATACAGGAGCATCACATTCGTTTATTGCAGATGAATTTGTGGTTGAGCATGGTTTGCATACCACTATTTTATGTGATGTTGTGTCTGTTGAGACTCCTGCCGGCGCGAGCCTGTACTCCCAAGAGATCTTGTTGAATGGCATTCTTAGGTTTGGTGAGAACGTGTTGTTAGCTAACTTGATCAGGCTAGTGATGTGGGATTTCGATTGCATAGTGGGAATGGACGTGTTGTCTAGTTACAGGGCCACTGTGGACTTTTTCCATGGAGTTGTGCATTTTAGGCCCCAGTCTGGCGAGAAATGGAATTTCTATGGCCATGATTCCCAGTCGAAGATTCCTTTAGTCTCTGCGATGGAGATGTTTAGCCTGTTGCTTTGGAGAATGCTGGATTTATGATCTATGCTTTGGATGCGTCTTCTTCTTCGCGCGTAGAGCTTAGTGATGTTCCCCGTTTTCGCAATTTCCATGATGTGTTTTCGGAGGAGATTCCTGGTTTTCCTCCGAAGAGGGAGATAGACTTCAGCATTGAGTTGGTACCTGGTACAGCTCCGATTTCTCGAGCTCCATATCGTTTAGCACCTGCTGAGTTGAGGGAGCTTAAGGTTCAGCTTAGCGACTTGCTGGAGAAGGGTTTCATTAGGCCTAGTATTTCCTCGTGGGGAGCACCTATCTTGTTTGTAAAAAAGAAGGACAGGTCGATGAGGATGTGTATCGACTTTAGGCAATTGAATAAGGCGAAAGTGAAGAATAAGTACCCTTTGCCGAGGATAGATGACTTGTTCGATCAGCTTCAGGGTTCGGCTGTGTTTTCTAAGATCGATCTGCGTTCTGGGTACCATCAGTTGCGCATTCGAGAGCAAGATGTTGCGAAAACTGCTTTTCATACAAGGTACGGGCATTATGAGTTTCACTTATGCCTTTTGGTTTAACGAATGCCCCCGCAGAATCGAGTCTTTAGAGAGTTCATCGATCAGTTTGTGATTGTGTTTATTGATGACATCTTGGTGTACGCTAAGACTCCGATGCAGCACAAAGAGCATTTGAAGTTGTTTCTTCAGACGCTTCGAGACTCGCAGCTGTATGCTAAGTTCTCCAAGTGCGAGTTTTGGTTAGACCGAGTTGTATTTCTTGGTCATGTCATTTCTGTTGAAGGTATTTCTGTGGATCCCAGTAAGGCAGAGGCTGTAGTTAACTGGGAGCGCCACAAGAATGTTGCTGAGATTCGTAGTTTCTTGGGTCTGGCTGGCTATTATAGGCGTTTTATAGGGGGATTATCTAGTATAGCTAAGCCGATGATGCAGCTGACTCAGAAATACAAGAGGTTTGTTTGGACTGAGCAGTGTGAGAACAGTTTTCTGTTGCTCAAAGAGAAGCTAACTTCTGCATCTGTGTTAGCTTTGCCGTGCGGTTCAGGTGGTATCGTGGTTTGTGCGGATGCTTCTTTGAATGGATTGGGTTGTGTGTTGATGCATAATGGTCGAGTCATTGCATATGCCTCTCGTCAGTTGAAACCGCATGACACTCGTTACCCAGTTCATGATTTAGAGTTGGCAGCATTGGTTTTTGCCTTGAAGATTTGGTGCCACACCTGTATGGTGAGCAGTTTATGGTGTACTCCGACCACAAGAGTCTCTAGTATCTTTTTTCTCAGTCAGATTTGAACATGAGACATCGTAGATGGATGGAGTTGCTTAAGTATTTTTATTGTGAGATCCAATATCAGCCTGGGAAGATGAATGTAGTTGCTGATGCATTGAGCGAAAAGGCTCAAGTGGCGATGCTGGCTTCGTTGCAGATTTCGAAGGTCCATGAGCATCTAAGCACTACTGGTTGGCGGTTTTACCCAGCTGAGGATTATGTTGTGGTGTCTTCTTTTCAATTTGAGCCACAGATTGTTGCGAATGTTAGAGTAGCTCAGAGGACCGATCCATCCATCCATGAGTTGAAGCTGAAGGTGAGATCTGGTCAGTTAGAGGACTATTCTATCTCTTCTGATGGTTGTTTGAGGTATCGTGGTAGGTTGGTTGTGCCAAATCTGATTGATTTGAAGGAAGAGATCTTGCGAGAAGCGCACTGCAGTAGACTTAGTGTCCATCCTGGTGCAAGAAAGATGTACCATGCCTTGAAGCAGCATTACTGGTGGCAGGTTTGAAGAGTGATGTTGCTGATTTTGTAGCCCGTTGTCTGAATTTTCAGCAAGTCAAGGCTGAAAGGATGAGACCTGGTGGTTTGTTGCAGAGCTTAGAGGTGCCCCAATGGAATTGGGAGCACATAGCTATGGATTTTGTGACGCATTTGCCTCGTTCTAGCAGAGGTTGTGATGATGTGTGGGTAGTAATAGACAGATTGTCGAAGTCTGCTCACTTCATTCCCTATAGTATGACCTATCCTTTGAAGAAGATGGCGAAGATGTACATAGATTTCATAGTGCGATTGCATGGTGTGCCAGTTTCTATCGTTTCAGATTGTGATCCGAGGTTTACTTCCAGGTTTTGGAAGAGTTTGCAAACATCTTTGGGTACTAGATTGGCGATGAGCACAACGTATCACCCCCAGACAGATGGCCAATCTGAAAGGACTATCCAGATTTTAGAGGATATGTTGAGGGCTGCTGTGATGGACTTTAGTTGTAGCTGGCAAGATTCGTTGTCTTTGGTTGAGTTTTATTATAATAACAGCTATCAGGTCACGATTGGTATGGCACCATTTGAGGCTTTGTATGGGAGGAAGTGTGGATCGCCTGTGTGTTGGGAAGAAGTGGGGGAGAAGCAGTTGTCTTCTCCAGAATTTGTGCAGCAGATGAGAGATCAAGTGGATCTGATTCGCCAGCGAATGAAAGCTGCACAGGATCGCCAAGCTAGTTATGCGAATAAGAGGCGTAGGCCTTTAGAATTTGAGGTTGGTGATCTAGTTTTCCTTAAAGTTTCTCCTTTCCGCAGTGTTATGAGATTTTGTCTCAAGGGAAAGTTGGCTCCTCGTTATGTTGGACCATATGAGATTTTAGAGAGAATTGGTCCTTTGGCTTATCGGCTGTTGTTGCCGCCAGATTTGTCCTCCTTGCATGATGTGTTTCATGTTTCGATGTTGAGGAAGTATGAGCCAGATTCCTCGCATGTGGTGAGAACAGATGAGGTGGAGATAGATAGAAATTTGAGCTACGTTGAGTATCCCTTGCAGATATTAGATAGAAAAGAGGAACAGCTGAGGAACAAGACCATTCCTTTGGTGATGGTTCAGTGGAGCAAACATGGTAGAGAAGAAGCTACTTGGGAACTGGCAGAGAAGATGCAGCGTGAGTGGCCGCATCAGTTTGAGTAAGCTTAAGTATTGGATTCCAGTAGCTAGTTGGTTTCTGTTTGTTTCCCAGTAGATGGTTGCTTATGTTGTTTGTTCCAGTTATCTTGAACTCTTGATCTCGAATTATTGTTTGATTTCGAGGACGAAATCCTATTTTAATGGGGGAGATGTGAGACCCGTAAGTTTAGAAAGATTAATTGAGTTAATTAATCGGGTTTAGCATAGATCAGATTTGGTGTGAACGAATCTGGGATGAGCCAGCTTTGAGTTGGTATTCTTGGCTTAGTTTTCGGGTCCCCGAATAAGTCCTTAGAACAGATGTAGAGAGTTGGAGAATTCCCGCGGGAACTGATCAGATGTGAGTGTTTGGTCAGTGCTGGGTGTTCGCGCTCAGTTGTGGTGATGAGATCTGGTGTCAGGCCTCGTGCTCTAAACAGAGTAAAATCATACAAACACATGCGGAAGCTATTAAAAAGCGTGTAAAATTTTCACTTTTGGCCTGACGGTTTAAAACAATATAATTTAAAATAGAGCGATACTCAAAATATATCCCAGCAGAAAAACAACCAACAGTATAGCATACAACAACCAGAACACGTATCAGACTCCAACTACTGGATACAATAACGAAGCGTAGGGCATCCCCCTGGCTAACTGATACGTATATATATAAATATGATATACGCAATTGGGATACGCTAACCACCTCCTGGGGCACCACCAGCTGGGTTAAAACCACGACCAGCTGTAAAACCTGGTTCCCTGAAAGCAACACAAACAAGGAAACAAACCAAGCCCCAGAGGGACATGGGGTCAAACCCCAGTACGGAGAGCAACAGATATAGCTAAAAGAATGCATAAGATAAAATGCAGATGCTATGCATGAGACATCGGATAACAACAGAAGGCTCGACCAACAAGGGAGCTAAGGAACTCAAGCACAGCTCCAAGAATCTGCAACAACAGTGGCCACGGGGTGTGTTCACAGTGTGGTAATGAGCCACTCGCCGTGACACTACACCCGAATACCAGATGCATCAAACAACACAACCTGTCGTTGCCTCGTCCATGAACTGTGGTAGTTAACCACTCGGCGCATGGTGGCTAACGATCCCATCAGGGAGATGAGAGTGCGGTATTGCCGCTCGCCCTCGCATCCTGGTAAGAATCAACAACAGCAATACAAGATACGAAACAATGGCTGCAACCAAAATATGAATGCAATATGGTAAATGCGTGTATGCATAAACATAGCAGCTAAAATCAACA
>KV003156.1:21325-63130 GCA_001598015.1 Dorcoceras hygrometricum | reverse complement strand
CGTTCTAACTTAATAAAACGGCGTCGCATATCCTACGTCATCCAGTCTCTAGCTCTCGCGCAATACCAGCTGCAAGCTACAGTAACCTCCACCAGCTGCAAGCTACAGTAGCGAACAAATCTCTTGCAGCTGGACAACCAGTCGCAACATCCAAACGACGTCGCGCCAACTTATCGAAACGCTGTCGTTTGCCCTCAACGGACAAAAATAAAGCAACGGCTGGATACAACACGCTACCAGCTCTCACTTAACACAACGCACCCAGATTTCACTAAAACGACGGAGTTTAGGAATCTCGCGCTACCAAAACACGCTACGACTGGATTTCACCAATTCGACCAGCTCTCTCAATAAAACCAGATCTCACAACCAGATCTCTACTCAAAGATACGAAAACTTCCAAAATTGCTCTAAGTGCTATTTCAGACCCGAAAATACAAACCAAACAGAGATCTGAACCACCAGAAATCTCTAAAATCCGATCCATTCCAACAAATAATCTCTTAAACAAATTCAGGTCTCACATTTCTCCCCCACTAAAAAGAATTTCGTCCCCGAAATCAAACAAAAATTATGGCACAACACACAGCAACAGCAAGATATAAACAGAACTCGCCCAACACAAGGCCAAGAGTTCAAGATAACTGAGCAAACATATAACAACAACTAGGGAAGAAATACAACCAAAAGCTACAAACTACTGGAAATTTAGCTCAACAGCTACTCAAACAGATGCGGCCACTCGCGCTGCATCTTTTCTTCCAGCTCCCAAGTAGCTTCTTCCCTTCCATGTTTGCTCCATTGCACCATTACCAATGAAATGGTCTTATTCCTCAACTGTTTCTCTTTTCTTCCAAGGATTTGCAAGGGATATTCCTGATAGCTCAACGACTGATCTAGCTCCACCTCGTCAGTTCTAAGCACATGAGACGGATCTGGCTCGTACTTCCTCAACATGGAAACATGGAAGACGTCATGAAGAGAAGACAACTCTGGCGGCAACAACAACCGATACGCTAAAGGGCCAATCCTCTCAACAATCTCATAAGGACCAACGTAACGAGGGGCTAACTTTCCCTTGTGTCCAAAGCGCATCACACTACGAAATGGAGAAACCTTGAGAAATACACGATCACCAACCTGAAACTCAAGAGGTCGACGCCTCTTATTCGCATAACTGGCTTGGCGATCTTGGGCAGCTTTCATCCGCTGTCTAATAAGATCCACATGATCTTTCATTTGCTTCACAAAGTTAGGGGCAGATAACTGCTTCTCCCCCACTTCTTCCCAACATACCGGCGATCTGCACTTTCTTCCATACAAAGCCTCAAAAAGGCGCCATACCAATCGTCACTTGGTAGCTATTATTATACGAAAACTCAACTAAAGACAACGCGTCCTGCCAGCTACCTCCGAAATCCAACACAACAGCTCGCAACATATCCTCCAACGTCTGGATAGTTCGCTCAGATTGGCCATCTGTCTGGGGATGATACGCGGTGCTCATCGCCAATCTGATACCCAAAGCTGTTTG
This sequence comes from Dorcoceras hygrometricum, assembly GCA_001598015.1. Classification (NCBI taxonomy): domain Eukaryota; kingdom Viridiplantae; phylum Streptophyta; class Magnoliopsida; order Lamiales; family Gesneriaceae; genus Dorcoceras; species Dorcoceras hygrometricum. Next base: position 61,596 of record KV003156.1, on the reverse strand, counting down.
CAGACTCTTCCAAAACCTGGAAGTAAACCTCGGATCTCGGTCAGAAACGATTGAAACAGGCACACCATGCAGTCTAACAACAAAATCAACGTACAACTTCGCCATCTTCTTCAACGAGAAGGTCATTCCATAGGGAATAAAATGCGCAGACTTTGACAGACGGTCTATAACCACCCAAATAGCATCGCATCCTCTGCTGGAACGAGGCAGATGCGTCACGAAATCCATAGAAATGTGCTCCCAATCCATTGGGGCACTTCCAAACTCTGTAACAGACCACCAGGTCTCATCCTTTCGGCCTTAACCATCTGACAATTCAAACAACGAGCAACAAAACCAGCAACGTCGCTCTTTAGGCTAGCCCACCAAAAGTGCGGCTTCAAAGCATGGTACATCTTCCGTGCACCAGGATGAACACTATGTCTGCTACAGTGCGCTTCCCGAAGGATCTCGTCCTTCAAATCAATCAAATTGGGAACAACCAACCTGCCCCGGAAACGCAAACAACCATCGGAAGAGACAGAATAATCCTCAAGTTCGCCAGCCCTGAACTTCAACTTCAACTTGTGGATAGACGGATCGGTCCTTTGAGCTGCTCGAATGGAAAACAATCTGTGGCTCCACTTGGAAAGAAGAAACCACCACACAATCCTCAGCCGGGTAGAATCTCCAACCCGTAGTGTTAAGATGCTCTTGATCCTTAGAGATGTACAACGACGCAAGCATCTCACGCTAACTCCAAATCATGGACGGGGTAACGAGTCTCATGCGGTTTCAACTTCCGCGAGGCATACGCAATGACTCGACCATTCTACATCAACACACAACCCAATCCATTGAGCGAAGCGTCAGAACAAACAACGAATCCACCTGTTCCAGACGTCAGAGCCAACACAGGCGCAGTAGTCAACTTTTCCTTGAGCAGTTGAAAAGCATTCTCGCACTGCTCAGTCTAAACAAACCTCTTGTCCTTCTGCATCAGTTGAGTCATCGGCTTTGCTATACTTGAGAATCCCTCAATGAAGCGACGATAAAAGCCAGCCAGACCCAAGAAACTGTGAATCTCGGAAACATTCCTGGGACGCTCCCAATTCAGAACGGCATCAACCTTGCTAGGATCCACCGAAATCCCCTCGGCTGAAATCACATGTCCCGAGAATACGACGCGATCCAACCAGAACTCACACTTTGAGAACTTTGCATACAACTGCTGGTCTCTCAGCGTCTGAAGGACAATCCGCAAATGCTCCTTGTGCTCCAAAGGAGTCTTTGAATAAACTAAGAAGTCGTCCATGAACACGATCACAAACTGATCGATAAACTCGCGGAAAACTCGGTTCATCAAATCCATAAAGACTGCAGGGGCATTAGTAAAACCAAACGGCATCACCAGAAACTCAAAATTCCCGTACCTGGTATGAAAAGAAGTTTTCGCGACATCTTGATCTCTCACTCTTAACTGATGGTACCCGGAACAAATATCAATCTTTGAATACACCACAGAACCTTGCAACTGATCAAACAGATCATTGATTCTCGGCAACGGGTACTTGTTCTTGACAGTGGCTTTATTCAACTGGAGAAAATCAATGCACATCCGCATTGAGCCATCCTTCTTCTTCACAAACAGTAGGGGCGCTCCCAACGGTGACATACTAGGTCGGATAAAACCTTTCTCCAGCAAATCATCTAACTGCACCTTGAGTTCTCTCAACTCCGCAGGAGCCATACGATAAGGAGCACGAGAAATCGGAGCTGTGACAGGCACCAGCTCTATGCTGAAGTCGATCTCCCGCCTCGGAGGAAAACCAGTAATCTCCTCCAGAAACACATCCGGGAAATGTCGCACCACGGGAACATCACTGAGCTGAACGCGGGAAGAAGAAGACGCATCCAAAGCGTAAATCATAAAGCCAGTATTCCCCAAAGACAACAAGCTAAACATCTCCATCGCTGAGCCCAACGGGATCTTCGATCTAGAATCCTGGCCGTAGAAGTCCCACTTCTCGCCAGATAAAGGCCTAAAGCGCACAATCCCATGGAAGCAGTCCATGGAGGCCCTATAGTTGGACAGCACATCCATCCCAACTATGCAATCGAAATCCCAAAGCATCAAACGGATCAAGTTCGCTAACAGGACATGCTCACCAAACCGCAACACACCATCCAACAAAACCTCCTGGGAGAACAGGCTCACACCACCAGGGGTAGAAACAGAAACGGCATCGCGCAAAGGGATGGTACACAGACCATGCTCAACAATAAACGAATCAGAAATAAACGAATGCGATGCACCGATGACAAACAACACACGAGCAGGAATGTCAAAGACAAGACATGTACCTCCAATCACCCAGCTCGGTGTCTCCTCGGCCTGCTCCCTCATAATGGCATTAAACTGAGCATGCTGGGGTCCTGAGAAGAAAGGCTGAGATGACTGTCCGAACCGCGACGGACCAGGCTGCTGAAACGGCCTAAACTGAGTCTCACCCAATCGAGGCTGCGGAAACTGAGGGGAACGACCCCTAGACTGACCTCCACGACCTTGAGACTGGGCCGCGGTCTGCTGTGATCCAGCTGACGGACACACTCTAGCAAAATTCCCGTACTGACCACAAAGGTTGCAGGAACCCTGCACACCAACACACTGCGTGGACGGATGCTTTCCACCGCAAAAGCCGCAAAACTCAGTCCGAGATCCACTGCTACTCGAACTGCCTGAACCAGAAGAGCCAGAACCCGACTTCTTTTTGAACTGCTGACCTCGGGGTCGAAACCTCTGACGGCCAGACTGCTGAGCCACCTGTGGTTGCTGCTGCTGCTGGAGCTGATAGGCTGACTGGGAGGACTATGAAGACTGCTCTCCCTGAATAGCAGGACGACCACCATGCGGTGCCTGTTGCCGACGAGCACGACGGCTACTCAAACCTTCCTCAATGTCGGCACTGTCCACAGCCTCAGGGTAAGTCTTGGGCTTACTAGTCAAAACCATTTGATACAACTCTTCATTCAAGCCCTCAAGAAATCGAGTCCGCTTGGCCCTCTCCCGGCCAGAAACATGGGGAACGTACGCCAACAGAGAAGAGAACTTCCTAGCATACTCCCGAACAGTCATGGAACCCTGCTCCAGATGGTCGAACTCCCTCTCCCGGGCGTTCACATAAGACTCGGGTACATACTCCTGCCGGAAGGTCTCGCAAAAACTGTTCCAAGATATCCCGACACCAGTCTCCTCCAAAGTACTAGAAGCGCCTCGCCACCAGCGCTCTGCGGCCTTCCTAAGCAGTAGAATCACTAAACTCAAATGGAGCTCATCATCATAATGACATCGATCGAAAAGAAAGATGACGTTCCGGAGCCACGAGTCCGCATCCTCACTGGACTCATCACCATTGAAGACTGGAGGGTTCATCCTCTGAAACCGAGCGATCACCACATCCATCCTCTCTACCGGAGGCGCTGTAGCCGCAACCTCTTCTTCCTCACTACTCTCACGAGTCTGAGTACGAGCACTATACCGATCCTCATTCTGCCCTACTGACTCCTGAAACTGCCCCCTACCTCTACCACGACGTCTAGGCGGCATCTACAAAAACACTCAACAGGATCAAGCAAAACAGAACAGATACGGCATAGATAGCATATAACACAGAAATATGCAGCACGTAGTCACATAACCAAGCACATACAACACACCACACTGTGCCTAGACTCGAGTGAGATCAAAGAAATTGAGCTTATCCCAGCTTAAGCTCTGATACCAAAAATGTCAGGCATCGTGCTCTAAACAGAGTAAAATCATACAAACACATGCGGAAGCTATCAAAAAGCATGTAAAATTTTCGCTTTTGGCCTGACGGTTTAAAACAATATAATTTAAAATAGAGCGATACTCAAAATATATCCCAGTACAGAAAAACAACCAACAGTATAGCATACAACAACCAGAACATGTATCAGACTCCAACTACTAGATACAATAATGAAGCGTAGGGCATCCCCATGGCTAACTGATACGTATATATATAAATATGCTATACGCAACTGGGATACGCTAACCACCTCCTGGGGCACCACCAGCTGGGTTAAAACCACGACCAGCTGTAAAACCTAGGTTCCCTGAAAAAAACACAAACAAGGAAACAAACCAAGCCCCAGAGGGACATGGGGTCAAACCCCAGTACGGAGAGCAACAAATATAGCTAAAAGAATGCATAAGATAAAATGCAGATGCTATGCATGAGACACCCCTATTGTTGTCTTCCGAGCTGGTTGTTCCCTCGATTCGAACTCAAGCACAACTCCAAGAATCTGCAACAACAGTGGCCACGGGGTTTGTTCACAGTGTGGTAATGAGCCACTCGCCGTGACACTACACCCGAATACCAGATGCATCAAACAACTCAACCTGTCGTTGCCTCGCCCATGAACTGTGGTAGTTAACCACTCGGCGCATGGTGGCTAACGATCCCAGCAGGGAGATGAGAGTGCGGTATTGCCGCTCGCCCTCGCATCCTGGTAAGAATCAACAACAGCAATACAAGATACAAGGCTGTAAAATACAATACACAAGGGATCTGAACTATGCGTGAACAAATGCGTGTATGCAATTCACATGAAACAGCTAGCATAAACACCAATGCTCAGCAAGCAATACACAGATAGGTTCACCAAAACATCCCAGCAGCCACGCATAATATCTCACGCCAATTCCAAGCTACATCAAGCTCAAATCCGTACATTATACTTTTGTGCAACAATTACTACAAAACAGGCCCGAGAGATCTGGATAGAAACCTGCTAAATACACAACACTCAGATCTCAAAAGCTGCACAAAAACTCACGGCCAATTACAGAAGCTCACGGCTAGGAGCCACGCTCAACCAACGCAATTACTACCAAAACAACTTACTGGAAGCTTAAACCAAGGCTATGAACAAGATCTCATCACAAAGGAACGAAGTTCTACCTGCACTACAAAACGCACAATCTAGCAGCAACTTCGCGTTCCTCAACTAGCCAACCACAGCCTCCAAAAGTGGTATAAGATGGAAGAGCTTCTTGAGAGGAGTCCAACGCTACCTCGCACGTACCAAACAACAACCGGAAATGATGGGAATTGCCGGAGAAAAGCTACGGTGAACAGTAACCTAGGGTTCGAAGCGAAGAACACAATCGGGGAAAAATATTCTAAGTATGGGATCTGATATCTCAAACGAAAACCAAGTCTTCCTATATATAAATCTTGCAACAGCTGGAAACTTGGTTTAAATTATCCACCGACATAACCAGCAGGTACACTACAAACAAATACAACCAGCAGATGCAAAGAAACCAGCTGCTGAATTCTCAAACAACGCAAATCAAAACGATGTCGCAGCGACTTAACAAAACAACGTCGCGCCGCATAAGTCATCAAATCTGCCACCAGCTGGTCGCATAAAACCATCTGCTGGTTCTCAAATCCAAAAGCTGGATTATCTAACACTCAAAAGCTGATACCAGACGTTGCATCAAAACGCTGCATTCCAACTTAATAAGACGGCGTCGCATATCCTACGTCATCCAGTCGCTAGCTCTCGCGCAATACCAGCTACAAGCTACAGTAACCTCCACCAGCTGCAAGCTACAGTAGCGAACAAATATCTCGCAGCTGGACAACCAGTCGTAACATCCAAACGACGTCGCGCCAACTTATCGAAACGCTGTCGTTTGCCCTCAACGAACAAAAATAAAGCAACGGCTGGATACAACACGCTACCATCTCTCACTTAACACAACGCACCCAGATTTCACTAAAACGAAGGAGTTTAGGAATCTCGCGCTACCAAAACACGCTACGACTGGATTTCACCAATTCGACCAGCTCTCTCAATAAAACCAGATCTCTACTCAAAGATATGAAAACTTCCAAAATTGCTCTAAGTGCTATTTCAGACCCGAAAATACAAACCAAACAGAGATATGAACCACCAGAAATCTCTAAAATCCGATCCATTCCAACAAATAATCTCTTAAAAAAATTCAGGTCTCACATCTAGTATCGTAGGCGTCCAGAGGTGAGCTAGCGTGTTTCTGTGACGAGTATTTAAACTACGTCGTTTGGATTAGTTGTAACGACAGCGTATTGGTTTAGCGAGCGAGATTCAGATTTGAGGCGTTGGTCTTCAGATTTCGATAGGGTCTGAGTGTTGCGATGCTGGTTAGCATTTCAGATCTGAGTAGCGGGTGATGTGTCCAGATGCGATAGTGGGCTCTGTGCGACGTTGTTTGGTTAAGTCGGGATCTTTTTTGACGAAGGAGTCATATCTGTTGTGAGATTCAGATCCGAGTGGGAAATCAGCTTTGTGACTTAAGTGTCGGTGGGTTCTGTTATTCAGATTTGAACAGATTTGACCTTTAAATAGAGGAATTGACCTTTGTTCTTTATTATTCAGCTTCGACACTTAGAATATTTCCCAATAGCGAATTCTGTCGCGATACCCTAGCTACTGTTCATCGAACCTTATCTTCTCCGATTGCCGATGGTAGACAGCTCCGATTGAAGTAAGATCGGTAGTGCTGGACTCCTCTCGCTGAGACGTTCAGTTTGGTACCGCTTGTGGAAGCTTGCGTTAAGCTGGAAATGGATCGAGAGACATATTCCTTCTGTAGTCTGTTAGCATAAGCGTCGGATTTCTTCTGTCATTCAGGTAGCTCATTGGGTAAGTGTTAAGATCCTACCTTGTGCTTGTTTAGAACATTATGTTGTTTTAGAGGGGTAGGACAGATTTGGTTGAGCTCTTAGCTCCCAATTGGTAGTTTCTGTGCTACTATCCCTGAGTTAGCATCTGTATTTGGTTTAGCAGGTGTGAGATCTGTGTTTCTCGGGACTGATTTGTGGTAATTGTAGCTCAGAAGACTTGAGGTACGGATGTGAGCTTGTTTTACAGCTTTGGATTGAGCATGGGTGATTATGCTTGCTGCAGTGTATGCCTGCATTGTTATATATGTTCTGTGTTGGACATGTTATATGTTGCATACACGCATTGTAATATTGAGCTCAGATCTGTTGTAGTCATGCCTTGTTTATTGATCTGTGTGTACTAGGATGCCTGTTGAGGACGAGCGGGTAACTCTCATATACCTCATCTCCCTGCTGGGATATGTTAGCCACTATGAGCGGAGTGGGTAGCTCCCACACCTCATGAGTTGGGCAACAACGGGTTGAGCTATGTTTTGCAACTGGTGCCGTGTGTTGAGACGAGTGGGTAGCTCCCATATACTCAGACACCCCGTGGCCACTGTTGTCCGTTGCTATCTATCTTGATCAGTGATCAGCTTTGAGTTGCCTTCGAGATTCTGACTCCCTGCCATTGGTTGTAGCCTTCTGTTTGTACTCAGCTGTTCATGCATAGCATTTGCGTATTATCTGTTGCTTTCCATTTTCTGTTTTTCTGTTGCTCTTCGTACTGGGGTTTGACCCTGTGTCCCTCTGGGGCTGGTGTTGTTTGCCTGTGAGTGTGTTCAGGTTACCATGGTTACTCAGCTGGTCGTGGAGTTGACCCAGCTGGTGGTGCCCCAGGAGGTGGTTAGAGTGTCCCGGTTAGCGTATAGTATATATGTATCAGTACTGTTTTAGCCGGGGGATGCCCTGTGCTTTATTGTATCCGGATGTATTGTTGTTGTTTTGTATTTGATACATGTTGTACTGTTGTACTGTGTTATTTTAAACTGGGATATTTTGAGTATTGTGGTATTTTGAATTATGTTATCTTTCAGTCAGGCCAAAATCAAAATTTTTAGCCACTAGTTTAAATGCTTCCGCTATTGTTTGTGTGGTTAACTCTGTGTTTGTGCACGAGGCCTGACACTTACTAATGTACCCTCAGCTTTTATGGATTTTATGAATAGAGTTTTCCAATCGTTTTTGGATCAATTTGTGGTTGTTTTCATAGACGACATCCTTGTGTACTCTAAGACCAGATCTGAGCACGCAAACCATCTGAGGACAGTGCTTCAAGTTTTGAAGAGTAAGCAGTTGTTCGCCAAGTTTAGTAAGTGTGATTTTTGGTTGAAGAAAGTTGCGTTCTTAGGTCATATTATATCCAAGGATGGATTGGAGGTTGACCCAACCAAGGTAGAAGCTGTACGTGAGTGGCCATTTCCCAAATCTGTTTCAGAATTAAGGAGTTTCTTGGGTTTAGCCGGATACTATAGGCGATTCATTCAAAAGTTTTCGAAGATAGCAGTTCCTATAACCTCGCTAACAAGAAAGCAGGTTAAATATGATTGGACACCAGAATGCCAACTCAGTTTTGACAAGTTAAAGCAAGCGTTGATAGAAACTCCTGTGCTAACCATGCCATCTGATCAAGGAAAGTTTGTTATTTATACAAATGCGTCCGAGTTGGGTTTAGATGCTGTGCTGATGCAGGACCGTAGAATAATTTCCTATTCTTCCAGACAATTAAGGATCATGAGAAGAATTACCCCACGCATGACTTAGAGCTGGCAGCTGTAGTCTTTGTGAGACCTGAAATTTAAGAAAAGATTAATTGTTGGATTAATCGGTTTTTAATAATTCTAGAGGTTCAGATTTCTATTTGAAGGGTTCGTTTACATTTTTGGGTCAGAATTCACATTTAGAGCAATTCTAGAAGTTTTCGTAATTTTGAGTTTTGGAGGAGAAATCTGTGTTGTGAGAAACCTATTCGGAATGGTGAGATCTGGTCGCAGCGCGTATTTGGTAGCGCAAGGTAAAAACGTCGCCGTTTATATTTGTGGAGGCGACGTCGTATTGGTTAGCGCTAGCGATCGCTGTTGCGGGCGTTTAGTTCATCAGATATGATGACGTGGGTTGTGCGACGTCGTATTGGCTTTGTAGGGATCAGTTATAGCGTAGCGCTTCGATCAGATTTGCTGACGTGCCCGGAGCGACGTCGTTTTGATGAGCGCTCGTTGTCTTTGCGTTGCAGTTGCTGGCGTGAGCTTCGAACTATTGAAGAATCTGTTGTGTATCAGTTTTGGCGTTTGCTGAAATATTCGGTGGACATTTCTTCATCAGCTACGTACTGATTCCGTTGCTGTCGGCAGCTGCGATTTTTATGTTAGAGGCGTTGGAATCTGTTTCTGTCGGTGGATTTTTTAAACAGATTTCTCGTGTGTATATAAGCAGATAGACTTGGTCTTCGACTGGATTAACAGATTCCATACTTAGCGATATTTTCCCCCGATTGTTGTTCTTTGCTTCGAACCCTAGAACATTGTTCATCGTGAGTTTCTCTGACGAATTCCCGCCGTTTTCGGTCACCATTTTGGATGTTCGAGGTAGCTTTGGACTCCTCTTGAGAAGCTCTTTCATTCTATACCACTCTTGGGAGCTGTTGTTAGCTGGAAGTAAGATCGCAAAGTGCTTCCTTCGGCCGTGTGTTCGCTGTGAAGGTAGCCCTTCGATTTAGAGATAAGATCTTACATTAGAGCTTTGTTATTGAGCTTCCTGTTGAGTTGTTGAGTAGGATGATTTCTGGTTGGAGTGTATAACTCCCAGCCATGAGTTCTGTGCCTGTGTCCCGTGAGATTTATGCTTTGTACGTTGTGTATTCAGCAGGTTTCAACCAGATCTCTTGGGTTCCTTGTTGTGGTAATCGTTTCACAGAATTTAGGTACGGATCTTGAGCTTGAAATCCAGCTTGGATTAGCGTGGGATTAATGTGAGAGCTGGTTTGCATCTATGGTTGGGATTGCCGTGAATATTGCTGTGTGATGATTGTTGGGCATTTGTGTTTATGCTAGATGGTTTTTGTGGTTGCATACACGCATTTATTCACTTGCATTTCATATTCCTTGCTTTGTATCTTGCTGTATTGTGCTGTTGTTTCTTACCAGGATGCGAGGGCGAGCGGCAATACCGCACTCTCATCTCCATGTTGGGATCTGTTAGCCCTCATGCACCGAGTGGTTAACTATCACAGTTCATGAGTTGTGCAACGGCAGGTTGAGCTGTTTGATGCATCTGGTATTCGGTGTAGTGTCAAGGCGAGTGGCTCATTACCACACTTTGAACACAGCCTGTGGCCACCGTTTGTTGCAGATTCTCTGGAGCTATGTTTGAGTTCCATGGCTCCCTCTTCGGTTGTAGCCTTCAGCGGTTGTTAAATGTCTCATGCATAGCATCTGCATTTTATCTTATGCTTTTCTTTAGCTGTTTCAGTTGCTCTCCGTACTGGGGTTTGACCCCATGTCCCTCTGGGGCTTGGTTTGTTTTCTTGCCTGTTTTGTTGTTCAGGTTATCCAGCTGGTCGTGGAGCCAACCCGGCTGAAGGTGCCCCAGGTGGTGGTTAGAGTGTCCCAGTAGCGTATAGCATATATATATGTATCAGTACAGTTAGCCAGGGGATGCCCTGTTCTCATGTTATTGTTGTATCTGGTTGTATTCAGTTGTGGTTGTTACCAGGTGTTTGATACATGTTTATGTTGTACTGCTTGTCGTGGGCTCGTAGCCTTTGTTGGTTGATTTTGTAAACTGGGATTACTTTGAGTATTGTAGTATTTTAAACTATATTGTTTTAAACCGTCAGGCCAAAAGCAAAAAATTTTACCCGCTTTTTAGTAGCTTTTGTTTGTGTTGTGTGGTTTTACTCTGTTGTGAGCACGAGGCCTGACATTTTTTGTATCAGAGCTTAAGCTGGGATAAGCTCGATTTCTTTTATCACACTTGAGACTAGGCACAGTGTCGTGTGTTGCATGTGCTTGATCTATGTGATTATGTGCTGCATATTTTTGTGATATCTATGCTTCATCTGTTCTCTGTTGCCTTATCCTGTTTAGTGCCTTCGTAGATGCCGCCTAGACGTAGAACTAGAGGTAGGGGGCAGTTTCAGGAGTCGGAAGGTCAGAATGAGGATCGGCGTAGTGCTCCTAGTCGTACTCGTAGTAGCCATGATGAGGAGGATGAAGTTGAGGTGTTGCCGACCCCTGTAGAGAGGATGGACGTTGTGATAGCGAGGTTTCAGAGGATGAACCCCCAGGCCTTCAATGGTGACGAGTCGAGCGAGGATGCAGATTCGTGACTTCTGAATATCACTGGTCTATTCGATCGTGTCCAGTATGAAGACGAGCTTCGGTTGAGCTTGGTGACCCTTCAGCTTAGAAAGGGTGCAGAGCGCTGGTGGCGAGGTGCTTCGAGTACTTTGCTGGAGACCAGCGTTGGGATTACTTGGGACAGCTTTTGCGAGACTTTTAGGCAGGAGTATGTTCCTGAGTCATATGTGAATGCCCGTGAGCGGGAGTTTGATCATTTGGAGCAGGGCTCGATGTCTGTTCGTGAGTATGCTAGGGCATTTTCTTCTCTGTTGGCTTACGTCCCGCATGTTTCTGGCCGGGAGAGTGCCAAGAGGACCAGATTTTTAGAGGGTTTGAATGAGGAACTGTATCAGATGGTGCTGACAAGCAAACCCAAGACTTATGCTGAAGTAGTGGATAGAGCTATCGTTATTGAGGAGGGTTTGCGGAGTCGTCGTGCTCGTAGGCAGCAGGTGGCGTAGGGTGGTCGTCCCGTTAGTCAGGGAGCGCAGTCTTCTCAGGCTTCGCAGTCAGCCCATCAGCCCCAGCAGCAGCATCAGGTGGCACAACAGTCTGGCCGTCAGAGGTTCCGACCCCACGGCCATCAGTTCAAGAAGAAGTCTGGTTCTGGTTCGTCTGGTTCAGGTAGGTCGAGTAGCAGTGGTTCTCGGGCCGAGTTCTGTGGCTATTGTGGTGACAAGCACCCCTCTACCCAGTGTGTCGGTGTGCAGGGCTCCTCCAATATTTGCGGTCAGTATGGGCACTTCGCTAGGGTGTGTCCGTCATCTAGATCGCAGCAAACCGCGGCCCCGCCTCAGGGTCGTGGAGGACAGTCTAGGGGTCGTTCCCCTCAGTTTCAGCAGCCCAGGATTGGTGAGACTCAGTTCAGGCTATTCCAGCAGCCTGGTCCGTCGCGGTTTGGACAGTCGTCTCAGCCATTCTTTTCTGGACCTCAGCATGCTCAGGCCAACGTCATGAATAGGGAGCAGGTGGAGGAGACGCCGAGCAGGGTGATCGCAGGTACTTGTCTTGTTTTCGATTTTCCTACACGTGTGTTGTTTGACACCGGTGGCGCATCGCATTCTTTCATATCTGATTCATTTGTTATTGAGCATGGTCTGCATACCATTTCTTTGCGAGATGCTGTTTCTGTTTCTACCCCTGGCGGTGTGAGCCTGTTTTCCCAGGAGGTTTTGTTAGATGGCGTTTTGAGATTTGGGGAGCATGTGTTGGTGGCGAATCTGATTTCGTCTGATGTTGTGGGATTTCGACTGCATTGTTGGGATGGACGTGTTGTCCAACTATAGGGCCTCCGTGGATTGTTTCCATGGGATTGTTCATTTTAGGCCTTTGTCTGGCGAGAAGTGGGACTTCTACGGCTAGGATTCTCGATCAAAGATCCCGTTAGTCTCAGCGATGGAGATGTTCAGTTTGTTGTCCTTAGGGAATGCTGGTTTCATGATTTACACTTGGGATTCGTCTTCTTCTTCTCGTGTGCAGCCTAGTGACGTTCCCGTGGTGCGACATTTTCCCGATGTGTTCCCGGAGGAGATTCCTGGTTTTCCTCCGAGGCGAGAGATTGACTTCAGCATTGAGCTGGTGCCTGGCACAGCTTCGATTTCTCGTGTCCCGTATCGTTTGGCGCCTGCGGAGTTGAGAGAACTCAAGGTGCAGTTGGACGAGTTGCTGGAGAAAGGTTTTATCAGACTTAGCATGTCGCCGTGGGGAGCGCCCATTTTATTTTTGAAGAAGAAGGATGGCTCAATGTGGATGTGCATTGATTTCCGCCAGCTGAATAAAGCGACAGTTAAGAACAAGTACCCTTTACCCAGGATCGATGATCTGTTTGATCAGCTGCAAGATTCTGCGGTGTATCGAAGATTGACCTCCGTTCAGGGTACCATCAGCTGAGAGTAAGAGATCAAGATGTTGCAAAGACTGCTTTTCATACGAGGTACGGACACTTCGAGTTCCTGGTTATGCCGTTTGGGCTGACCAACGCTCCTGCAGTCTTCATGGATCTGATGAACCGGGTCTTCAGAGAGTTCATAGATCAGTTCATGATAGTATTAATTGACGACATCTTGGTATATTCTAAGACTCCTTTGGAGCATAAGGAGCACCTGAGAATTGTCCTTCAGACGTTGAGCGACCAGCAGCTGTATGCTAAATTCTCCAAGTGCGAGTTTTGGCTGGATCGCGTCGTATTCTTGGGTCATGTTATTTCAGCCGAGGGGATTTCTGTGGATCCCAGTAAGGTTGATGCTGTTTTGAACTCGATGCGTCCCAGGAATGTGTCGGAGATTCGCAGTTTCTTGGGTCTGGCTGGCTATTACCGTCGTTTCATTGAAGGATTTTCTAGCATAGCAAAGCCGATGACGCAATTGACTCAGAAGAACAAGCGGTTTATGTGGACTGAGAAATGCAAGAATGCTTTTCAATTGCTCAAGGAGAAGCTGACTACTGCACCTGTGTTGTCTCTGTCGTCCGGATCAGGTGGTTTCGTTGTTTGTTCTGATGCTTCGCTCAATGGATTGGGCTGTGTTTTGATGCAGAATGGTCGAGTCATTGCGTATGCCTCACGGCATCTGAAACCGCATGAGACTCATTATCCAGTCCATGATTTGGAGCTAGCAGGAAGCTGACTACTGCACCTGTGTTGTCTCTGTCGTCCGGATCAGGTGGTTTCGTTGTTTGTTCTGATGCTTCGCTCAATGGATTGGGCTGTGTTTTGATGCAGAATGGTCGAGTCATTGCGTATGCCTCACGGCATCTGAAACCGCATGAGACTCATTATCCAGTCCATGATTTGGAGCTAGCAGCGGTGGTTTTTGCGTTGAAAATCTGGCGTCACTACCTGTATGGCGAGCAATTTGTCGTGTACTCGGACCACAAAAGTTTGCAGTATTTGTTTTTGCAGCCTAACTTGAATATGAGACAGCATCGTTGGATGGAGCTACTGAAGGACTTTGATTGCGAGATCAAGTATCAGCCTGGGAAATCGAACGTAGTCGCCGATGCTTTGAGCAGAAGGGCTGGTGAGATGCTTGCTTTGCTATATATTTCTAAGGATCAGGAGCATCTCAACACTACTGGTTGGAGATTCTACCCGGCTGAGGATTGTGTTGTGGTTTCTTCTTTCCAAGTTGAGCCACAAATTGTTTCTAGTATTCGAGCGGCTCAAATGACTGATCCTTCCATCCACGAGTTGAAGTTAAAGGTCAGGGCTGGAGAACTTGAGGATTATGTTGTTTCTTCTGATGGTTGCTTGAGGTTTCGTGGCAGTCTGGTTGTGCCTAACCTCATTGATTTGAAGGAGGAGATCCTTCGGGAAGTGCACTGCAGTAGACACAGTGTTCATCCTGGTGCACGGAAGATGTACCATGCCTTAAAGCCTCTGATGGTTGCTTGAGGTTTCGTGGCAGTCTGGTTGTGCCTAACCTCATTGATTTGAAGGAGGAGATCCTTCGGGAAGTGCACTGCAGTAGACACAGTGTTCATCCTGGTGCACGGAAGATGTACCATGCCTTAAAGCCGCACCTCTGGTGGGTTGGCCTGACGTTGCTGGATTTTTTGCTCGTTGTTTGAACTGTCAGATGGTTAAGGCCGAGAGGATGAGACCTGGTGGTCTGTTGCAGAGTTTGGAAGTGCCCCAATGGAATTTGGAGCACATAGCGATGGATTTTGTGACGCATCTTCCTCGTACCAGCAGAGGATGCGATGCTATTTGGGTGGTTATCGATCGATTGTCGAAGTCTGCACATTTTATTCCCTACGGTATGACCTTTTCTTTGAAGAACATGGCGAAACTGTACGTGGATTTTGTGGTCAGATTGCACGGTGTGCTTGTTTCAATCGTTTCGGACCGAGATCCAAGGTTTACTTCCAAGTTTTGTAAGAGTTTGCAAGCATCTCTAGGTACCAGATTGGCTATGAGCACAGCGTATCATCCTCAAACAGATGGCCAATCTGAGAGAACTATCCAGACGTTGGAGGATATGTTACGAGATGTTGTGATGGATTTTGGTGGTAGCTGGCAAGACGCGTTGTCTTTAGTGGAATTTTCTTACAATAACAGCTATCAAGTGACGATTGGCATGGCGCCGTTTGAGGCTTTGTACGGCAGGAAGTGCAGATCGCCAGTATGTTGGGAATAAGTGGGGGAGAATTAGCTATCTGCCCCAGACTTTGTGCAGCAAATGAAGGAGCACGTGGATCTAATTCGACAGCGGATGAAAGCTGCCCAGGATCTCCAAGCCAGTTATGCGAATAAGAGGCATCGACCTCTAGAGTTTCAGGTTGGCGATCAGGTATTCCTTAAAGTTTCTCCGTTTCGCAGTGTTATGCGCTTTGGACACAAGGTAAAGTTAGCCCCTCGTTACGTCGGACCGTATGAAATTGTTGAGAGGATTGGCCCTTTGGCGTATCGGCTGTTGTTGCCACCGGAATTATCTTCTCTACATGATGTCTTTCATGTTTCCATGGAAGTACGATCCGGATCCGTCTCATGTGCTGAGAACTGACGAGGTTGAGCTAGATCAGACGTTGAGCTATCAGGAATATCCCTTGCAGATCCTAGGCAGAAAAGAGAAACAATTGAGGAATAAAACCATTCCGTTGGTGATGGTGCAATGGAGCAAACATGGCAGGGAATAAGCTACTTGGGAGTTGGAAGAAAAGATGCAGCGCGAGTGGCCGCATCTGTTTGAGTAGCTGTTGTGCTAAATTCCCAGTAGTTGTAGCTTTGGTTGTAATTCTTTCCTAGTTGTTGTTATTTGCTTGCTCAGTTATCTTGAACTCTTGGGCTTGTATTGGGAGATTTTCTGTTTTGGCTTTCTGTTGCTGTATTTTCTCTCGGAATTTTTGTTTGATTTCGAGGACGAATCCCTTTTAGTGGGGGAGAAATGTGAGACCTGAAATTTAAGAAAAGATCAATTGTTGGATTAATCGGTTTTTAAGAATTCTGGAGGTTCAGATTTCTGTTTGAAGGGTTCGTTTACATTTTCGTGTCAGAATACACATTTAGAGAAATTATGGAAGTTTTCGTAATTTTGAATTTTGGAGGAGAAATCTGTTTTGTGAGAAACCTGTTCGGAATGGTGAAATCTGGTCGCAGCGCGTATTTGGTAGCGCAAGGTAAAACGTCGTCGTTTATATTGTGGAGGCAACGTCATATTGGTTAGCGCTAGCGATCGCTGTTGTGGGCGTTTAGTTCATCAGATATGATGACGTGGAATGTGCGACGTCGTATTGGCTTTTTAGGGATCTGTTGTAGCGTAGCGCTTCGATCAAATTTGCTGACGTGCCCGGAGCAACGTCGTTTTGATGAGTGGTCGTTGTCTTTGCGTTGCGGTTGCTGGCGTGAGCTTCGAACTGTTGAAGAATCTGTCGTGTATCAGTTTTTGCGTCTGCTGAAATTGTTGGTGGGCATTTCTTCATCAGCTACGTACTGTTTCCGTTGCTGTCGGCAGCTGCGATTTTTATGTTAGAGGCGTTGGAATCTGTTTCTGTCGGTGGATTTTTAAAACTGATTTCTCGTGTGTATATAAGCAGATAGACTTGGTCTTCGACTGGATTAACAGATTCCATACTTAGCGATATTTTCCCCCGATTGTTGTTCTTCGCTTCGAACCCTAGAACACTGTTCATCGTGATTTTCTCCGGTGAATTCCCGTCGTTTTCGGTCACCATTTTGGATGTTCGAGGTAGCTTTGGACTCCTCTTGAGAAGCTCTTTCATTCTATACCACTCTTGGGAGCTGTTGTTAGCTGGAAGTAAGATCGCGAAGTGCTTCCTTCGGCTGTGTGTTCGCTGTGCAGGTAGCCCTTCGATTTAGAGATAAGATCTTACATTAGAGCTTTGTTATTGAGCTTCCTGTTGAGTTGTTGAGTAGGATGATTGCTGGTTGGAGTGTATAACTCCCAGCCGTGAGTTCTGTGCCTGTGTTCCGTGAGATTTATGCTTTGTACGTTGTGTATTCAGCAGGTTTCAACCAGATCTCTTGGGTTCCTTGTTGTGGTATTCGTTGCACAGAATTAAGGTACGGATCTTGAGCTTGAAATCCAGCTTGGATTAGCGTGGGATTTAATGTGAGAGCTAGTTTGCATCTCTAGTTGGGATTGCCGTGAATATTGCTGTGTGATGATTGCTAGGCATTTGTGTTTATGCTAGCTGGTTTTTGTGGTTGCATACACGCATTTATTCACTTGCATTTCAGATTCGTTGCTTTGTATCTTGTTGTATTGTGCTGTTGTTTCTTACCAGGATGCGAGGGCGAGCGGCAATACCGCACTCTCATCTGCCTGCTGGGATCTGTTAGCCCTCATGCTCCGAGTGGTTAACTACCACAGTTCATGAGTTGTGCAACGGCAGGTTGAGCTGTTTCATGCATCTGGTATTCGGGTGTAGTGTCAAGGCGAGTGGCTCATTACCACACTTTGAACACACCCTGTGGCCACCTTGTTGCAGATTCTCTGGATCTATGTTTGAGTTCCTTGACTCCCTATTCGGTTGTAGCCTTCAGCGGTTGTTCAGTGTCTCATGCATAGCATCTGCATTTTATCTTATGCTTTTCTTTAGCTGTTTCAGTTGCTCTCCATACTGGGGTTTGTCCCCATGTCCCTCTGGGGCTTGGTTTTCTTTCTTGCCTGTTTTGTTGTTCAGGTTATCCAGCTGGTCGTGGAGCCAACCCGGCTGGAGGTGCCCCAGGTGGTGGTTAGAGTGTCCCAGTAGCGTATAGCATATATATATATCAGTACAGTTAGCCAGGGGATGCCCTGTGCTCATGTTGTATTTTGTTGTATATGGTGGTATTCAGTTGTGGTTGTTACCAGGTGTTTGATACATGTTTATGATGTACTGCTTGTCGTGGGCTCGTAGCCTTTGTTGGTTGATTTTGTAAACTGGGATTACTTTTAGTATTGTAGTATTTTAAATTATATTGTTTTAAACCGTCAGGCCAAAAGCAAAAAAATTTTACCCGCTTTTTAGTAGCTTCCGCTTGTGTTGTGTGGTTTTAATCTGTTGTGAGCACGAGGCCTGACAGTCTTTGCTTTGAAGATTTGGAGACATTACCTCTATGGGGAGAAGTATGAGATATTTACAGATCATAAGAGCCTCAAGTACTTTTTCACCCAAAAGGAACTCAATATGAGGCAGAGGAGATGGCTAGAGCTAATGAATGATTACGATTGTACAATCAGCTATCATCCACGAAAGGCCAATGTGGTGGCTGATGCCCTAAGTAGGAAATCAATTGGATTAGTCCAGCTCATTGTCCAGAGGCCATTGGCTTATGATATTGAGAAGTTCGGATTGGAGTTGGTGCCCAGTGCTAGTGTAACGCCTAGAAATTTCCTGACTATGTAGAAATGAGTGCATGACTAGGGGGAAAATATTTTTAGATGATTACATGCCATTTTATATGATTTATTTATGATTTTATGCTGCATGATTTGCATGTGTTGTTTTTCTCGGACGAACTCAATGTATGCGCACCTACTCTAATCCCGGCTGACCTTAGAAAAATAATTTGAGATTTTTAAGTTATGGGATTTTAAGAATGAAATTATTTTATTTTAAGCAACAATTTCTGAAAATTTGAGTTTTTATGATTATCTTGGAACCCGTTTTTCGCCTATACGGGCCGTTTTATTGAGTTTTAAGGTATTTTAAAATATGAGGAGGCCTTGATTTCGAAAATCCTAATCCTTTAAATCCAAATTATGAGTTTTAAAAACCTTTTTAATTAATTAGAGGGGCAAGCCTGTCTTTTTTTTTCCTTTTCTTAATTAAACTCATAGGGGTAACATTAGTCATATTCTATTCCTTCACAACTCCAACTTAACACTTAACCTAGCCTCCTAAATCCTCATCAGTCGTCCCCTCCTTCCCCCTTAAGCAAAAATTCGAAATTCCTCCATTCTTGGTGAAGCTTGGAGATCCAAATCCGGTGGTGCCCCGATCTCGCGTCTACAACTTTGGTAACTCGCAAAACTTTACCCCAACCAAATCAGGCATGTGATATCAACTTATTTTATCTCCATTTAATATAGTAGACTATTTTCATGAACATTGGTGTGAATTGAATGTGTTTTATCCAGATCTATATCTCCTTGTTCAAGTTTCATGCATGACACGAAAGTGCTTTCACTTTTCTCGACTTTATCTCATGTTGTTTCGGTTTGTGAAAGGTCCAAGGGTCATGGCTCATGGATAGATCGATGAGTGAGGGTCCTAGGAGGTTCATGGTGGTCCATAGGTGATGATAAGTTGGCTAGATCATGGCTGGATCGGGACTTGACGTGCGGCCGCACGGTATCACAAGACGTGGGTGGGCTGCCCGATTCAGGTGCGTCGTTTGTGAGGTGTTGTGCATGGTTGGGGCTGTGGTTGGTTCCTATGGCACCGTCTGGACCTGGGAGTGGTCCAACCGGCGAGGCTCCGGCCAGGGTGGCCGGAGCAGAGAGGTCGACGTGTGCTTGTGGCGGCTGGTCGCGGCGGCGTCGAGGTGAACATTGCATGGGAGTAGGGTTTTTGGTGGTTGGTTCGGTTCAATTGAACCTATTTGGTTGGTTCGGTTGGATCGGGTCGATTAGCCGAGTCTCGAGTCAAAATGTTTTAAAATCGGTCCAATTTATTTTAATAATGGACCTGTTATTAAATTAAAATTCAGGTTCCAGGTGAAAATTAAAAAATAGCCAGATTGGGGCCTTTGGAATTTTAATTAAATCAAAATCGATTTTTGGGATTTAATTTGGTCAAAATCGTTCTTTTGGTCAAAATCGGCTTTTGGGGTAAAAATTGACTTAAATTAATTTTACAAAGTCAAAATCGATTTTAATAAGTCCAAATTGATTTTAAGAAGTCAAAATTGACTTTAATTAGTCAAAATTTAGCCTTGATTTATAAAGTCAAAATTTAATGAAAATAGGCAAAAATTGTAAAAAGGGATGAACATTCGTTTCATCGTCTGAGTTAAGAGTGATATTTAGTCTAGAAGTAGTGGGCCAGACTCCTGAACCATCCCTTGACCGAAGTAGAAAAATGTAGAAGCCCGTAAATATATACTTAATCATATATGTAGTATGCTATGTACGTAAATGTTTTAAAGGAAAGAATTAATTATACATTAACGGGCTAAGCTTTTAAACTTGCATAATTTTACGAAATGCATGCATCATGAATGTTTTATGAATGTTAAAGGCATTTTCTTTTAAAAGACAAAACCCGAGGGATTGAATGATTTGTGACAACTTATGATGAATGTATATGAGCTTATGGATCCATGTATGATATCATTGTGAAGTGGCGACTTATGAGCTTATGGATCCATGTGTGATATCATGGTGAAATGGAAGCTTATGGATCCACGTGTCGATATCGTGGTGAAGTGGCAACATATAGGTGTGACATATAGGGATCCCGGCTCGAGGTCGGGTGAACCACACCGCCACGTACGTTGGTTTATAGATTGATCAATTGACTATGGTCACACTTTAGGATACGACTCATATGTTTTTAATGTTACGTTATGTCATGCATTATATGATATATGATATGTTATGATATGAAATGTATGAAGCAATGTTTTAAGATCATGCACGCACTCATGTTTTTAACGTTATTTTATTACAAGTATGTGCTTGCATGCGATTTTATTAGTATGTACTTTGTTATGTTATACGATAGAGCATGCTGTGCCTCTAGGCTCTAGGTTTAAATGGTGCAGGTGATGATCTTGCTGAGTTTACACCGACTGGCGGTGAGGACATCTGAGCGCCTGTTGCAGTAGTACCCCTTGACCGCAGCGATGTATTTTTGAGATGCAGTTTTGGATGTTGGCTTTAAACATGTTTACTTTCAGTATTTTTACGCAGTTGATTTTATTCTGTTGGATGTTTTTAACATTTTAAATATTCCTTTATTTATGTTTGAGGTATGGATGAGAAATGTTTTAAAAGGGAACGAGCCATACGTTAAGTTTATGTTTTTCCGCACATGTTTTAAAAAAAAATTCTAGAGTCTGGTTCGTTTCAGCTAGTATTGTGATCTTGGCAGATCTCACCATACGATCAAATCTGTTAGACCAGATTCGATAGGGACAGATGAAAGATGAGATGCTTCAGAAGTGAGTTAAGCAAGATAGAGAGAGAGGTAGTAACCTCTACTTTTCAGAAGAAGGAATGGTGAGATTTCAGGGCCGGATGTGGGTGCCCCAAGTAGACACCCTAAGATCAGATCTGATGGCAGAAGCCCATACAGTCCCATACTCTGTACATCCGGGGAGTACTAAGATGTATAAGGACCTTCAGAAGTTGTATTGGTGGCCAGGAATGAAACGAGATGCTTCAAGGTTTGTCTCTTAATGTTTGACGTGCCAATTGGTGAAAGCTGAAACAAAGACCCGCGGGAATGTTGAAGCCCCTGCCTATTCCAGAATGGCAATGGGAGTGTATAGCTATGGATTTTGTAGTTGGTTTACCCAGGACCGTTCAAGGATATAATTATATTTGGGTTATAGTAGACACTCACTAAGTCAGCTCACTTCTTACCAGTTAAGACAACATATGATGTGAGCAGATACGCAGATCTGTATGTAAAGGAGATATTGAGGCTGCATGGCATTCCAGTTTCGATTGTATCTGATAGAGATCCGAAGTTTACATCAGATTTTTGTAAGAGTTTGCATAGAGCTTTGGGTACTAAGCTAGCATTTAGGGGAGTGTATAGCTATGGATTTTGTAGTTGGTTTACCCAGGACCGTTCAAGGATATAATTATATTTGGGTTATAGTAGACACTCACTAAGTCAGCTCACTTCTTACCAGTTAAGACAACATATGATGTGAGCAGATACGCAGATCTGTATGTAAAGGAGATATTGAGGCTGCATGGCATTCCAGTTTCGATTGTATCTGATAGAGATCCGAAGTTTACATCAGATTTTTGTAAGAGTTTGCATAGAGCTTTGGGTACTAAGCTGACATTTAGCACAGCCTTTCACCCCCAGACAGATGGACAATCTGAAAGGGTGATTCAGATTTTGGAATATCTACTCAGGGCTTGTATTGTGGATTTTTCAGAGAGCTGGGATTTAAAGTTACATTGGTAGAATTCGCGTATAACAACAGTTTCCAAGCTTCTATCCAGATGTCCCCATACAAAGCTCTCTATGGTTGCAAATGTAGAACACCTCTTCACTGGGATGAGGTAGGAGAACGAGCTGGTCTAGGACCAGATGTGGTAGAACAAACAGCCGAAGCTGTTAGAAAGATTAGAGAACGGATGAGAGCAGCTCAGAGAAGGCAGAAGAGTTATGCGGACAATAGACGTCGAGAGCGAGCTTCATAGTTGGTGATCATGTGTTTTTTAGAGTAGCTCCTATGAAAAGTGTGATGCGTTTTGGGAAGAAAGGAAAGTTGCGTCCCAGATATATTGGGCCTTATGAGATTCTGGAACGAGTAGGAACGTTGTCTTATCGTTTAGCACTGCCCTCGCATCTGTCTTCGGTGCATAATATTTTCCATGGGTCAGCTTTAAGGAAGTATATTCCCAACCCATTGCACGTACTGAGCCATGAGCCAATTCAGTTAGCATCAGATCCGAGTTACGAAGAGAGACCCGAGAGGATTCTTCTTCGAGAGATTAGGAAGTTGAGAAATCGTAGTATTCCTATGGTTAAGGTACAATGGTCTAACCAAACAGAACGAGAAGCTACGTGGGAGACCGAAGCTGATATGTATAGCCTTTACCCAGATCTGTTTGGTAAGTAAATTTCGAGGACGAAATTCTCATAAGGAGGGTATATTTGTAACGCCCCAAAATCCATAGGACCACAATTTAAACCCTTTTTATTTTTAAGGGCCATGTTAATATTTTCATGTTCAGATTTCAGCTTAAGTTCATGTTATTTAAAAAGCTGATTCATTTATTTCAGATTTGAGACACAATTCAGAAGGTTTCCGGGCAGACTTCGTCCCAAGCACGAACTCGAGCAAATTTTATATTTCGAGAATAAATTACAAATGAATGAGAAATTTGTTCTTTTCAAAATATTTTTGGCAAATTTCCAAAATTTAAACAGGGGATGGGAGTTGTTAACAAATCTTTTGAAAGGACAAATAGTTGGTAGGATCTCCCATGCCTACTCGAGTGTTTCTACCAACTGCCAATCATGTTCCCTTATATGATTGTCTACGAGAAGTTGAGCTCATTTCTCTTGTCAAAGAAATTTCCTTTGTTACTCTCAAAACTCTAGAGCTCGTTGTTGGTGCTTCAGGAAATTGTCTGCAAGAAAACCTGTTGTCTTCGTATTTCCAATCTAAGGCAAGTGAAAGCTGATTCTTTGCTACACCATTAAAGCATATATTATTTTTCCTCAGTTCTGTGTTTGCTTGCCTATTTAAGTTCAAGATATAGTTATATTTATGTTCATGCTTGGTTACGAAATGAAAGTTCGGGTTCACAGAAAAGTTTTCTGTTTAAAAACTCTCCAGCATGTTTTCACGCAGATTTCGATGTTGTTTTTAAAGCATTGAGCAGTACAGATTCCAGTTCATTGTACAGTTATGAACTTCTTCTTTCTAGTGAATGGCGGTGTCTGGACTTGAATCCAAAGTAATCGGCGAGGCTGGTTGAATCAGGATAGTATTCTGGTTTGATAGGCGGAACTGGTATCTTTGGACGTCGTTCGTGATGCTGCAGTGCTAATTCAATAGCCAAATCTATTTTTTTATGCTAGCAACCTATTCCCCTTATATACAGTCAAATCTGAATTTCCCATGTCACATCTGTTTCTCCCTTAAACACTGTTTGTACAGTCGCATCTGTTTTTCCCGCTAGCGATGCCAACCCCGAAGCCAAATCTGTTTCATGCTAGCGTTGTTATTCAGGTAAGTCTTCTGCTGGAAAATATTCCCAATCTGGAATTGGGTGAATCATCGGAGTTTCCAGCTTCCAAAATTCTTTCGGTGAAGACTGTGCACCGATATGTCTCTCTCAATGATAAAGTTGGTGCAGAGGAAGCTGTTGAGGCACTCAAGCCAAAGGCTGCCTCAAAGAAAAGACCTGCTGCTGATGTTGGAGCACCATTGGTCAAAAAGAAAAGGACGATGAGGAAGAAGTCAAGTTCTTCTCAGTCTAATTTGGAGATAGTGGCCGTGGCACAGGAGGCCGTGCCCATTCAAATGGTTGAACCAATTACTGTTGCACCAGCCGCTGAGGACCTTTCTGACCAACCAGCTGGTAAAACTGATGGTGAAGAGGCAGTTGCTGCTGAAGTTGATGCCTCTACTGATAGAGATCAACCAGCTGGTACAACTGATGAGAGACAGTGGCTTGATCTTTCCCATGAAGAACTTATTGCCAAATGGGATGCTGAACGACAAGTTACCACTCCTGATGATACTGATGAAGAAGAAGAAACCATGGATGTTGGTGTCGTTGGTGGAGACCAACAGGTACAGTTTTCTGAGGAGGAACCAGAGGATTTGGAAATGAGTGTTGATAAACAATCAGTTGCTGAGTTGATTGATGTCGATGAAAAGATGTCGCTGGAAGATATTTCTTATGACAATTCCAGCTGATGTTCCTTTGCCTTCTGCTGGTATAGAAATCACCAAAATAACGATGGGCAAAACGATCAAGATCCCAGGCGTTGACGATAGAACTCTGCATTTGGCCAATCTTCCTAAAATTCCTGCTGATGATAAAGGAAAGAAAATTCTGGTGGAGAAAGACCCAGTGAAGGGCAATCCAGCCAAGGAGCATTATTTCTTGATTTGTGCAGATATTGATCTGCTTGTAAATTTGCGAGCTCGGGTCATAGAAGCAGTTGACCAATTTTTTCATTCTTTTAGTTTCAATAAGTTGGCAACCATTAATATCGAGGAGTTATCCAGGAAAGAAGAACAAGTTTTGATCTGTGGAGAGACAGAGATAACTCACGTAGCTCTCAGCAGAAAGAGGTACATTTTGCTAAAATATAGAGAGGTTTTGGTGAGGAAGTTTTTGGAATCATGGAAGAACAATTTTGTGCCCGGCAAAGGATCTTTGGCGGTTGATCTAAAAGTGATAGATATGCTTTCAGATCTTCACTTATTTGTTCTTGAAGAGTTAAGGGAGCAGGCCCTAGCGCACGATCTCAAATGGACTAGGACATGTTGCTCCAAAATTGTTGAAGGGATCCCCCGTGACCGTGGTGCAATCATTGCCAGAACCAACACCAACACTCCGTCCACGTGCTGGCTTAGAACAATGATTCGTGTGGATGGGGTGTGGGTTGTTGAGCCATTTTGTGATCAATGGGTGAAGATCCCAAGGCCGGTTGTATGTACTGAAGTATCTAAACAGTGCTCTTTTGTGGACTTCTTCCAAACTGTGAGTGAACCCCTCGGAATTTTGAGGAAAATATGGGCTGATATTTGTCTGGAGATTGTCGGATTTTGTGCTTCTAGGAGACTTCTACCAGTTGGTTCACTAACTTTTTCCAGGTCTCTGTCAGTGGTTGAACCAGTTTTTTGAGTTGCTCCTCGCCAGTCTCCAGTTTTTGCCATGAGAGTTTCTCAATTTTGTTCAGTATTTATTGATTACAGTTTGTTCATTTGGTTACCTACAGTAGATATTACAGATTTTCTCTCTTCCATTGCTTTGGAAAGAACAGCTTTACGCCGGGTACAGAGATCTTTTTCTTCGTCAATTATTCATAGTGTACAGATGGCGAGTAGTCCAATCTTGGTATCTCCGAATTTAGTTTCAGTTGCTCCCCATGTACAGTTATTTGATGTGCAATCTGCCTCCTCTTTCAGCTCCGATGAGTCTATGAACTTTGATGATACTCATGCTTCTATTTCTCTACCAGCTGCTCCTAGTCCAGATATCAGCAAGGCATTGAACCAGTTGCGAGCTTCGATAGATCAAATCTGTGAATGAGATGATGGTGTCAAGCACAGGGATACACTATTATTGCACCTCCACAACTTTGAGAAGCAAGTTATCGCACGCCTCGGTGCTCAAGATAGGGTTCTTGGGGCGTTGCGCAGGGACTCAAATGATCAACGTACTCTCTTGTCGTTGGAGTTACAATCATCTCATAAGCAGCTTGGCACTCAGATTGTAACTACTGGTCTTGATGTTGTTGATGTTCGGAGAGTGGTTAGGGAGACTCACCAAGAGCTTAATGCTAGAATCAATTCTCTGGATGAGCAAGTCGCGGCTACTCGAAATGATTTATTGGAGTTTAGTGCTCAAGCACAGCAGACCCTAAATATTATTACCAGCCAACTGAGTGAGCTTGTTGCATATATTAATCGAGGTGGTGATAACAAAAAGGGGGAAAGTAGCAGCCGCCCTCTACCACCACCTGCTGATCAAATCAGAGACAGTGGCAATGCAGGTGGTAGAACACCAGACTTTGAACAGAGAGTAGAAATGGTACAGAGAAACATTTTGGAGAGAGTAATGGATACTGATAGACGCGAAAGTCTGTTGCAGGCTGAAAGAGATAGAGAAAGAAGAAGAAGGGAATTAAGTGGATCAAAGAGAAGAAGGAGAAATTAGGATAGAATTGGTATTAATTTTTGTACAAATCTTGTGTACAATTTTCTTGTTAATGAAAGTTTGCGTTCCAGCAGTTCGTGTGCAATTTATCTTTGCATATTAATTTATCTCGGCTGCTAAGTTTTGTCATCACCAAAATGGGGGGAAATTTTTAGGATAAAATTTATTAGTTTTGGTGATAACAAAATAAGACTAGTTGCTACTGGAAAGTCAGCCGTTGCAATTAACAGGAGAACATTTTCAGTTGACGGGTTGATTTTCAGCAGATGGTATTTTCACTCGATGGTTATTAATTCAGCAGTTGGAATTATCAGTCGTAAGCTACAGTGGACCAGTCGGTGATATTATCAGTCGATAGTTGATTTCAGCAGGATGTTTATTTAGAGGAAATCAGCAGATGGTTAGAAATCAGCAGGTGAATTCTTCCAGGGTAATCAGCAGGCGCAAGCATTTGAGAGAGAGCGTGTTTCGTTAAGGATTTTAAAACGACAGAGTTTGCTTAAGATGAAATGACGGCGTCTTGGACTAACGATAAAATTCAGCCGTTGGTGTTTGCGTATATTCACCCGCTGGTACTTCAGCAGATACATCTTTTCAGAAGAATCAGCAGATAGCTACAGTAGTTCGATTAACCAGCCGATGGAACTTAATGTTAGCGGTAGTTAAACGATGTCGTTTGGATAAATGGATACGACAACGTTTTGCCTTCGCGCTATGATTCAGTCGATGGTTTTTGCGATGGTGATAACCAGCAGGTACATCTTCTGAGGAAAACCAGCAGATAGCTACAGTGAACTTGGACTAGCCGATACTTTTTAAAGTGAAATATTTCAAGCGATCACCTGATGCATATTATCAGGAGATTAAGTAATCAGCCGGTGTATTCTTTCAATTGTTCAAGCCATCAGCTGTTGTGCAAACTATGAATCGATTCAAACGTTCATATCAGAAGAAATCAAGGGCGAATATTGAATCGTACATATGTCATTAATTGAGGGAACAGTATCAGTACTATTCTTGGTAAATAGTACACTATCTCAGAGAGCGGTTTACGGCGTTTGCACAAATATGAAACAACGCCAAATTTGCTCTGACATTGTGCGACTTGCCTCTTAGTGGAGCAGGAATTACGGTGTACAAATTTGACAGAAATTCAAACGGGATTTATTTCCTTTGGAGAATTTAATGACCGTTGATAACGAAGACTATAAATAGCAGAAGCTGGAATGAAGAAAAAATCCTTCACTCTTATTATATTGCGGTCACGTTGTCAAAATACTCCCAGAGCTTTTCACACATTGAAGTTATCTTTAAAAAGCTCAAACACTCGAAGAACAAAACCGTTGATCTTCATAGAAAAATCTTCGAGTCTTCCTCTGGTTCACATTGTTGAATCGTGTTTCTTTGTTTAGAGACCAGAGGATTTTACAGCACTCAAATTACTGTACTCATTGTTATTATCATTATTGAGTCTGTAACAAACGTGCTCTTAAAAGCCGTTTGAAAATATTACAAAGTGTTGTAAACCAGCAGCTGCGTCTGCGTGGATTGTTGTGGAGATACTAGGAGTTCACCTTGAGCGAGGCCCGGTGATTGGGTGTGTGCAGAAGGCCTGTACAAATCAAATCTTCTAGTGATACCTTCCAAGGAGGAATAAGGGGAAACGTATGATATTTATATCTGAACTTCCAGAAAAAAATTTCTGACTCTTATCTTTTATATTCCGCAAGTTATTTATTGTTTGTCTGTTCACAAATCGATCGGCTTCTTTCGACACTATTTTTGTTAGCCGGGAGATTTGCATAAACTGAGATCCTTAAGTCTGGTAACTCGGACTTAAGTTTAGCAGTGCTAGTAAAACTTTTAAACGAAAATTTAAAATCCTAGGAGTTCATTCAACCCCCCTTCTGAACTCCTATACATATATTGATCCTATTTCTGGGACCATCACTGTGATTTATGCCCTGTGTGCTTCGACAGGTTGCAATCCGGTTTTCTCGGGACCTTTGCTTGTAGTAATTGTTGCACAGAGAGTATAAGGTACGGATCTTGAGCTTGTGATAGCTGGGAAGTTGCGTGAGATATTATGTGAGGCTGCTGGGATGTTTCGGTGAACATGGTTGTGTATTGCTTGCTGAGCATTTGTGTTTATGCTAGCTGTTTTATTGATGTGCATACACGCATTGTTCACGCATTGTTTCAGATCCCTCGTGTATTGTATCTTGCAGCTTCGTATCTTGTATATTGCTGTTGTTTCTTACCAGGATGCGAGGGCAAGCGGCAATACCGCACTCTCATCTCCCTACTTGGATCTGTTATCCACCATGCGTGGAGCTATGTTTGAGTTCCTTGGCTCCCTCTTCGGTTGTAGCCTCCAGCTGTTATCGGGGGTCTCATGCATAGCATCTGCATTTTATCTTATTCTTTTCTTTAGCTATTTCAGTTGCTCCTTCGTACTGGGGTTTGACCCCATGTCCCTCTGGGGCTTGGTTTGTTTTCCTTGCTTGTGTTGTTTTCAAGGAACCTAGGTTTTACAGCTGGTCGTGGCTTTAACCCAGCTGGAGGTGCCCCAGGAGGTGGTTAGAGTATCCCAGTTGCGTATAGCATATTTATATGTATCAGTACATTTAGCCAGGGGATGCCTTGTGCTTAGTTGTTGTATCCAGTGGTTGGAGTCTGGTACTTGTGTTTGAATGCTATACTGTATTGTTATGGCTTGTAACCATTTGTTGTTTGGTCGGTTCCGTAAACTGGGATATCTATTTTGAGTATCGCACTATTTTAAGTTATATTGTTTTAAACCGTCAGGCCAAAGAAAAAATTTTACCCGCTTTTTATTAGCTTCCGCTTGTTTGTGCGTTGTTTATCTCTGTTGTGAGCACGAGGCCTAACACACACTGTTCACCATAAACATAATGGAGCCAAATTTTAAATGCAAAGACAATGCCGCCAATTCTAAGTCTTGAACTGGACAGCGAGTCTCATGAGGTTTCAACTGTCGTGAAGCATAAGAAATCACTTGCCCATTATGCATCAGAACATATCCCAGTCAACTCAATGATGCATCAGAACTAACAACAAAGCCACCTTAACCTGCAGACAACGCCAAAACTGGAGCTGTAGTCAACTTCTCATTCAGAAACTGAAAATTGGACTCACACTCCTAGGTCCACACAAATCACCTATCTTTTTGGGTCAACTGAGTCATAGTGATAGCTATCTTCTAAATCCACCAATAAAACGTCTATAATAGCCAATCAACCCCATGAAACTATAGATCTCGGAAACATTTCGGGGCAGGATCGGTTAAAACTACTTCTACTTTACTAGGATCAACAAATATACCTTGAGATGAAATAAAATGACCCAGCAATACAATCCTATCCAACCAAAACTCACACTTAGTGAATTTGGCATACAACTGAGAGTATCAAAGTGTAATGCCTAGAATTTCCTGACTACGTAGAAATTAGTGCATGACTAGGGGGAAAATATTTTTAGATGATTACATGTCATTTTATATGATTTATTTATGATTTTATGTTGCATGAGATGCATGTGTTATTTTTCAGCCTGCTTGAGTTACAGACGCGTGGACGAGATTAGGGCCGACCGGAATGAAAATGATTTGAGATTTTTAATTTATGGATTTTTAAGAATGAAATTATTTTATTTTAAGCAACAATTTCTGAAAATTTGAGTTTTTATAATTATTTTGGAGGGAAACCCGTTTTTCGCCTATACGGGCTGGTATATTGAGTTTTAAGGTATTTTAAATTATGAGGAGGCCTTGATTTCGAAAATATGTAATCTTTAAATCCCAATTATGATTAAGTGCCTTTTACATTAATTAGAGGGGCAAGCCTGTCATTTTCTCCCCTTTTTCTTAATTAAACCCATAGGGGTCAATTGTGTCACATTGCATTAATTCATAACTCAAAAATTTACACAAACCTACCCTCCCTTGGTTACTTCAGCCTTCCCCCTCCTCCAATAACACAAAAATTTGGAAACCATTCATCCATTGGAGAAGCTTGGTGATCCAAAGCCGGTTGCGCCCCGATCTCGCGTCTACAACGTCGGTACCTCGTAAATCTACCTCTTTTAAAAACCAGGCATGTGATATCAACTTCTTTTCTCACCATTTAAACTGTATTAGATCATTTTTAAATGATTATGGCATGTCTTGTATGCGATTTATTGAGATTCATGATGCTTGTTCTCGGAGCATGCATGCTCTTTTCTCACCATTTAAACTGTATTAGATCATTTTTAAATGATTATGGCATGTCTTGTATGCGATTTATTGAGATTCATGATGCTTGTTCTCGGAGCATGCATGCACCCAATTTTCTAACATGATTTTCGATCCGAATTTGTGAAGCTTCGGTCCAGGGGTGTTCCAGGGGTTTTGGGGTGATCATTAGTGGTTTATGGTGGCCTTTAGGTACTGAAAAGTAGGCTAGATCGACCCAAAACCATGGCTGCAAGTGGAGACCACCTGGTGCGCCGCGCAGGGAGGACAGCCATCTTCTTGGCCTTCTCGTGCGCACTATGAGCCACGGTTTGGACCATGGTTGGTCCCGTTGGAACCGGATGGACCTGGGGGTGGTCTAGCCGGAGGGGCTCCGGCCATGGTTTCCGGAGCAGAGAGCAAGAACGCCGAGAATGGGAGTCGCGCAAGAGCTGGGTGGCGGCTCACGGGTGGAGTAGGGCGACAAGTTGGGCAGGTCGGCTCTATCAAACCGGTTTGGTTCGGTTGGATCGGTTTGGTTCATCAAGTCTCGAGTCAAAATGTTTTAAAATAGGTCCAAGTTATTTTAATTATGGATCTGTTATTTTAATTTTAAGTCAAATGTCCAATTTTAAAGGAAATAGTCAGATGTTAAGAATTGAGTCAAACTTTTAAAGTTATGTTTATTTTTAAGTCTTATGTCAAAATTAGGAACTTTGGAATTTTAATTAAGTCAAAATTGATTTTTGGGATTTCAATTTGGTCAAATCGATCTTTTGGTCAAAATCGGTTTTTGGGGTCAAAATTGATTTATATCGATTTTAAATGTCAAAATTGATTTTATTAAGTCAAAATTGATTTTAAGGAGTCAAAATTGATTTTAATTAGTCACAATTAGCCTTGATTTTAAGAAGTCAAAACTTAAAGAAAGGCAAAAAATTTTAAAAAGGGGTGAACATTCGTTTCATCGATTAAGTTAAGAGCGATGTGTAGTCTAGAAGTTGTGGGCCAGGATCCTGAACCAATCCTTGATCGAAGTAGGAAAAATATAGAAGTCCGTCAATGTATAATTAATTATATATGTAGTATACTATGTAGGTAAATGTTTTAAAGGAAAGAATTAATTATACATTAACGGACTAAGCTTTTAAATTGCATGATTTTAAAAAATACACGCATCATGCGATTTTATGAAACGATCAGGCATGTCTCTTTTTAAGATAAAACCCGAGGGATTGAAGTGATGTGGCAAAGTTTAATGAGGGGAGCTAGCCGGGTAGCCGGGCTCGGGGATCCCCTATTTTAATATATGATTATGAGCCTATGGATCCATGTGATCGTGACATGGTGAAGTGGCAAGCATAGAGGTGTGACATATATGGATCCTGGCTCGAGTTCGGGTGAACCACACCACCACGTACGTTGGTTATTTCGACTGATCAGTCACACGTCCGCTCACATTCACTGATACGACTCATACGTTTTTCATGTTATGTTATATCATGCCTTTTGTATGTTTATGTTACGTATGTACGATATGAAATATATGCAGCAATGTTTTAAGATCATGCATGCATTCATGTTTTAACGTTATTTTACTACAAATATGTGCCTGCATGCGATTTTATTAGTATGTACTTTGTTATGATATACGATAGAGCATGCTGAGCCTCTAGGCTCACTAGTTTAAATGGTGCAGGTGAGGACCCTGCTGATGAGTATATCCCGACTGGAGGTGAGGGCCTCTGAGCGCCTGCTACAGTAGTACCCTGTGACCGTCTTTATGTTTCAGTTCTGTCATGATACATTTTTCAGATATTGTTTTAAACATGTTCATTTTCGTACTTTTATGCAGTTGTCTTTTTACAGTACGGATGATTTATTGACTTAAAATAATTATTTTTTCTATTTCAAGTTTTGTTGAGAAAATGATTTAGAAATATTTTAAAAAGGGAACGAGTCATACTTTAAGTTTATGCTTTGTTCCGCACAAGTTTAAAAAAAATTTCTAGAGTCTGGTTTGCTTCAGTTGGTATCAGAGCGGTGGTTCTGATGGGGTACTTGCCTGCTGCGTGGAGCTCAGAAGTCGCACTACCAGTCTGTGAGTTTTACTGTTTTACGATTTATTTTGTTATGATTGCATGTTGCATGTGTTTTAGTTATGCATGAGTTTGGCATTAGAATTTTAAAAATAGATGCTTAGTCATGCACTTAGATTTACGTGATAAGGTTTTGGTGTATCAGAACAATGCATCCCCGACGTGATAGGAACCAACAGGATGATGCTACACCTCCTCCTCCTCCCCCACCACCTCAGTTGACTCCTTATGAGAGAGCTAGCGTGGACATGCTAGCTGGGATTACCGGGCTGCTTGAGCGTCAGTCAGAGCGACCCGGGAAGTTGCATGAGGAGGACGTTGCTGAGAGGTTCCACAAGCAGGGACCTAAGGAGTTTTCTGGTACCACCGATCCACTTGTTGCTGAGGAGTGGATCCGATCCATGGAGACTATTTATGACTACATGGGTCTAGCGGACATCGACAAGGTCCGTTGTGCTATTTTCATGCTGAAGGGAGACGCCGCTCTGTGGTGGAAAGGCACAGTGGTTGGACTGTTTCTGGAGAGCCTGACATGGGAGGGGTTTAAGAAAGTCTTTGTCGAGAAGTATTTTACTGTGGATGCCGGAGCCAACTTATTCGAGAGTTTATGAGTCTCCGTCAAGGAGACAAGTCTGTGGCTGAGTATGTGAGACAATTTGAGCGAGGGTGTACCTTTGTGCCCTCGATTGCTACAGTGGAGAGTGAGAAGCTGAGGCATAATTATACATTAACGGACTAAGCTTTTAAATTGCATGATTTTAAAAAATACACGCATCATGCGATTTTATGAAACGATCAGGCATGTCTCTTTTTAAGATAAAACCCGAGGGATTGAAGTGATGTGGCAAAGTTTAATGAGGGGAGCTAGCCGGGTAGCCGGGCTCGGGGATCCCCTATTTTAATATATGATTATGAGCCTATGGATCCATGTGATCGTGACATGGTGAAGTGGCAAGCATAGAGGTGTGACATATATGGATCCTGGCTCGAGTTCGGGTGAACCACACCACCACGTACGTTGGTTATTTCGACTGATCAGTCACACGTCCGCTCACATTCACTGATACGACTCATACGTTTTTCATGTTATGTTATATCATGCCTTTTGTATGTTTATGTTACGTATGTACGATATGAAATATATGCAGCAATGTTTTAAGATCATGCATGCATTCATGTTTTAACGTTATTTTACTACAAATATGTGCCTGCATGCGATTTTATTAGTATGTACTTTGTTATGATATACGATAGAGCATGCTGAGCCTCTAGGCTCACTAGTTTAAATGGTGCAGGTGAGGACCCTGCTGATGAGTATATCCCGACTGGAGGTGAGGGCCTCTGAGCGCCTGCTACAGTAGTACCCTGTGACCGTCTTTATGTTTCAGTTCTGTCATGATACATTTTTCAGATATTGTTTTAAACATGTTCATTTTCGTACTTTTATGCAGTTGTCTTTTTACAGTACGGATGATTTATTGACTTAAAATAATTATTTTTTCTATTTCAAGTTTTGTTGAGAAAATGATTTAGAAATATTTTAAAAAGGGAACGAGTCATACTTTAAGTTTATGCTTTGTTCCGCACAAGTTTAAAAAAAATTTCTAGAGTCTGGTTTGCTTCAGTTGGTATCAGAGCGGTGGTTCTGATGGGGTACTTGCCTGCTGCGTGGAGCTCAGAAGTCGCACTACCAGTCTGTGAGTTTTACTGTTTTACGATTTATTTTGTTATGATTGCATGTTGCATGTGTTTTAGTTATGCATGAGTTTGGCATTAGAATTTTAAAAATAGATGCTTAGTCATGCACTTAGATTTACGTGATAAGGTTTTGGTGTATCAGAACAATGCATCCCCGACGTGATAGGAACCAACAGGATGATGCTACACCTCCTCCTCCTCCCCCACCACCTCAGTTGACTCCTTATGAGAGAGCTAGCGTGGACATGCTAGCTGGGATTACCGGGCTGCTTGAGCGTCAGTCAGAGCGACCCGGGAAGTTGCATGAGGAGGACGTTGCTGAGAGGTTCCACAAGCAGGGACCTAAGGAGTTTTCTGGTACCACCGATCCACTTGTTGCTGAGGAGTGGATCCGATCCATGGAGACTATTTATGACTACATGGGTCTAGCGGACATCGACAAGGTCCGTTGTGCTATTTTCATGCTGAAGGGAGACGCCGCTCTGTGGTGGAAAGGCACAGTGGTTGGACTGTTTCTGGAGAGCCTGACATGGGAGGGGTTTAAGAAAGTCTTTGTCGAGAAGTATTTTACTGTGGATGCCGGAGCCAACTTATTCGAGAGTTTATGAGTCTCCGTCAAGGAGACAAGTCTGTGGCTGAGTATGTGAGACAATTTGAGCGAGGGTGTACCTTTGTGCCCTCGATTGCTACAGTGGAGAGTGAGAAGCTGAGGCAGTTTACTGATGGACTGCGACCCGACATCCGCCACGATGTCAATATGACGGACGCGGAGACTTACATGGCAGCGGTGAACAGGGCATACCGGTCTGAGAGATGCCGGAAGGACATGAGGGACGACTTCCAGAGGAAGCGTCAGATGCAGCAGCCCATCAGGGGCCAGTCTTCGCAGCCACCAGCGAAGAGACCATATCAGGGGCCTCCTAAGGGCCCAAATCCTCAGGGGCAGCAGCAGCAGAGACCGCAGGGTCAGCAGAGGCCACAGCAGCAGGGGACCAGCGCCCCTAGACCTGGAGGGTTCCCAGTATGTAAGGAGTGCAATAAGCAGCATTCAGGACCTTGCATGTCGGGGACTGGAAGGTGCTTTCACTGCAAGGAGCCAGGGCATATTTCTTGGGACTGCCCTAAGAGGAGACAGACCACTGGTCGCATGTTCATGATGCAGGCTGAGGCTGCAGATCCGGACACGACATTGCTCACAGGTATTCCGTTTAGATTTCTGTCGTTTCCGTGTTTTTCATGTTACTATCTTGGTGTTTTAGAATTGCATGCTAGTTAGAACACTACTAGGAAACTTTTTGCTTAGTTGCTAATAAGTATAAGTGAGAACTGTAAGACTCCTAGGACTTGCTTCGAGAACTTTGACGGATAGGACTAGCGAACTTAGAACTATTTTAGGTATCTAAACTTCTTTTGGGATTTATTATGACCGTAAACAGTACCTATGTGACGTTTCTATTTCAGGCGAGATTTGTGTGCTTGGTATCACTATACTCGCTTTGCTAGACTCAGGGGCGACCCACTCATTTATTTCGAGTGCATTCACACAGAGGATTGGTATTGTTCCGGAAAGCATGGGGGTAGCTCTCGCCATGACGGTTCCGTCAGGAGAGGATTTGACGACAACCAGCGTCGTGCAGGGTCTGACGATGACGTTTTAGGATCACGCGGTCAGAGCAGATTTGGTCGTTTTTCTGATGACAGGATTCGACCTCATCCTAAGCATGGATTGGCTGACATATTTTGGAGCAGTGATAGATTTTCAGAGGAGGACAGTGTCTATCGGACCGCCAGGGCAGGAGGCTTTATTATTTGAGGCAGTTAAGAGGCCGCAGAAGCCCAGATTTATATATTTTCTTCATGCCAGGAAGCTAGTTGAGCACGGAGGTCAGGCATTCCTAGCCAGCGTTACCGCTTCTCGAGATTCAGCAGGCCCTTCACTATCTGATGTGGAGGTAGTCAGAGATTATGCAGATGTCTTCCCTGATGATGTAGTGGGAGTTCCACCGGAACGAGAGGTGGAGTTTTCTATTGAGCTGATGCCAGGGACAGTGCCTATCTCTAAGGCACCTTACCGATTGGCTCCTACAGAGATGAAGGAGCTTAAAGAGTAGATTCAGGAGTTTCTCGATAAGGGGTTCATACGCCATAGCTTTTCCCCTTGGGGCGTGCCAGTGTTGTTTGTGAAGAAGAAGGATGGCAGCATGAGATTGTGTATCGACTACCGGGAGCTGAACCGAGTTATAGTGAAGAATAAGTATCCACTCCCGAGGATTGAAGATTTATTTGATCAGCTGTAGGGAGCTTCGTTGTTCTCGAAGATTGATTTGAGATCTGGCTATCACCATCTGAGAGTTAGAGAGGAGGACGTGTCTAAGACTGCTTTTAGGACACGCTACGGCCACTACGAGTTCTTGGTGATGCCGTTTGGCCTGACGAATGCCCCAGCGATTTTCATGGATCTGATGAACAGGGTATTCAGGCAGTATCTAGACCAGTTCATTATAGTTTTCATCGATGACATCTTGGTCTATTCGAGGAGCTTGGAGGAGCATAGGCAGCACTTGTAGACGGCATTGTAGACTTTGAGGGAGCATAGATTGTATGCCAAGTTCAGCAAGTGCGAGTTTTGGCTGGAGCAGGTGGCATTCTTAGGGCATATTGTTTTGAGAGATGGGATTTCAGTTGACCCATCGAAGGTGGAGGCAGTGCAGAACTGGGGGGTTGCGAGGAATGCAGCAGAGATTCACAGTTTCTTGGGTTTGGCAGGTTATTATCGCAAATTTATCAAGGGCTTCTCTTCTATCTCAGTTCCCTTGACAGCCTTGACCAAGAAGAATGCAAAGTATGTGCGGAGTCCCGAGTGTCAGAGGAGCTTTGATCAGCTGAAAGAGGCCCTTACTTCGGCACCATTAATAGCTATGTCAGTGGACCACGAGGAGTTTGTGGTTTATACAGATGCTTCTCTGATAGGCTTGGGTGCAGTTATAATGCAGGGTGGTAAGGTTATTGCATATGTGTCGAGGAAGCTGAAGAGTTATGAGCAGAATTATCCGACGCACGATTTGTAGCTTGCAGCAGTTGTGTTTGCACTGAAGATTTGGAGGCACTATTTGTACGACGAGAAGTGTCAGATATTCACCGACCACAAGAGCCTCAAGTACTTCTTCACCCAGAAGGAGCTGAACATGAGGCAGCACAGATGGTTAGAGTTGGTGAAGGACTATGACTGTGACATTAGCTACCATCCGGGTAAGGCTAATGTAGTGGCAGACGCTTTGAGCCGGAAGACTGTAGTAGTGGCATGTTTGTCAGTTGAGAGGCCACTACAGGCGGAGATTCAGATATTCGGCCTAGAGTTCTATTCAGCAGGCTGTGCGCCGAGTTTAGCAGCACTCACTATTCAGCCGACTCTTCGAGAGCGGATCAGAGAGGGGCAGGCCTCCGATGAGCAGTTACAGAAGTGGAGGCAGCGTGATGAGGACAGAGGACGAGGTCTGTATACTGTTGAGGATGGTATAGTTCATTTCAGAGGCCGTATGTGGGTGCCGAGCACCGGAAAGTTGAGAGCCGAGATCTTATCTGAGGCTCATGCATCTACGTACTCCATCCACCCAGGGAGTACGAAGATGTACAAGGATTTACAGACTTTGTATTGGTGGCCAGGGATGAAGAAGGACATTGGCAGATTCGTGTTCTAGTGATTGACTTGTCAGCAGGTCAAGGAGCATCAGAGACCGGCAGGGTTGTTGCAGCCACTTCCTATTCCCGAGTGGAAGTGGGAGCATATTACGATGGATTTCGTGGTTGGATTGCCCCGGGAGTCCCAGAGGGTTCACGGCTATATGGGTGATTGTGGACAGACTCACCAAGTCAGCGCATTTCTTACCGGTGAATACTACTTTCACCCTGACGCAGTACGCAGAGCTTTACATCCGAGAGGTGGTAAGACTGCATGGCATACCCGTCTCGATAGTGTCGGACAGAGACACTAGTCACGGCTATATGGGTGATTGTGGACAGACTCACCAAGTCAGCGCATTTCTTACCGGTGAATACTACTTTCACCCTGACGCAGTACGCAGAGCTTTACATCCGAGAGGTGGTAAGACTGCATGGCATACCCGTCTCGATAGTGTCGGACAGAGACACTAGATTCACATCTGCGTTCTGGAGGATCTTACATGCCGCCTTGGGATGAGATTGTCATTCAGTACAGCATTTCATTCGCAGACAGACGGATATGTTGGGGATCCGGATCCGCCCCCCGGCTGGGCAGCGAAGAACAATAAATTTGAACCGGGAGCCGATCAATACGAAAAACTAACAACATACTACGACATTCATAGGATTTTTAAGTGTGTTACCTCTCTGGCACTTGTGCCTGGCTCCAACCGGTGTTTCAAGAACCCGGCTCTTCTCGGTAGATTGCGGTAGTTTACGCCAATCCGGTCCACGACCAGATCCGAGACTCCTTCATCAGGCTGCACTAGAAGCCCTGACGAGATCAGCACGAACGAATTCTCCTCGTCGAACTGGCCGGAAACCAATTTCCGGCGACGAACGGCGGCGGTGGCGGCGGCGCGTTTGAGAGGAGGGAGGCGGCGTGTATAGTGCTTTAGGGTTAGGGTTATGAATAATGTCATGTGTAATCAAGTCATTAAGTCTAAATAAATAGACTTAAAGATAGACTTGGGCGGTCCAACGGGCCCGGGTCCAAATGACGATATCTATCGCTGCGACTTCATCGTAACTCCGATCGTCGATCAGATCGGACCGATCGACTCAGTTTCCAAAATTGAATGTTATGATGTGAAAAACAATTTTTCAGATTATCTAACCCCAAATTGCAAAATGACCGTTTTGCCCCTCAACAGCGTCAAATCCCGGTTTGACCCCTGTTGACTCTTAGGAAGTCGCACTTCCCGAAATCCTCTTCTCGTGCTCAACATATTGAGCAGAGTATCCGTGTGAGAATATCGAATCTAGTACTTGTGTGACCCTCAATGGTTCAGGGATACAGCTAGCCGTGGGCCCACAACCATTGTGGCTCCGGAATCACAATTCCGGACCTGCCCAACGGATCATGGTAAAGCGTCTAGCAACATCGCCCCATGGTCCCCTAGGTATCACTGATAGTGCCTGCAAGAACCAGTCGGTCGTGGTTAGCGTACAGTACGGTCCTTTCAATCCATATATCACGATCAGATCAACGACCATTGGTAAATCGAGAGTCGCTAGAGATCCGATAGCTATGCATACATCTTGGAGATCGAATAGTGACATCACGAGTGTAACTAGGTAAACACATTTACCTAAAACACTTCTAGTACTCTGGCCAGAGATTTGCACACTATTATCCCCTCAGATAGCATAGGATATCCACGCATGTCTGCGAGCGGTGAATCCTCGACAACGATGCATCGACTCCTACATGCATCGGGGTCTCACCCAATCCCGACGCCTTATGACTCCAGGTGAGTCGGCAAACGGGTCAAAGTGAGACGCCTATCATGTAGAGTCTCAATGACGTTTCGAGTCGTGAGGACTAATCAGTACAACCAAGACCTCGGACTTTTCCACTCGACAAATGGTAACCACTTGGAAAGTACGAACGAGGGTAGTTCGATAGATCACCAGGT
>KV003155.1:183626-204893 GCA_001598015.1 Dorcoceras hygrometricum | reverse complement strand
GCAGACAATGGGAGATAAGCTGGATACGAGATCCATCTTATGCTACTTAATTGGGTATCCAAAGAATTCCATTGGATACTACTTCTATTATCCAAGCGAAACAAAAGTGCTTGTTTCTAGGAATGCCACCTTTATGGAAAGGGAATTTCTAATTGATAGAAAGGGCAAAATAGTAGAACTCGAAGAGGATCGAGAACCAATTTAAGTACCAGGTGAGTCTCCCGCACCTACAGAGCCAATACCAGAAATGGTCGCACCTAGGAGGTCCGAAAGGATTCCTAGGGCTCCTGAGAGATATGGTTTTCTCCTTGAAGATGATCAAGGTGATCAAGTTGTTGGATCTGATCCAAGAACTTTCAAGGAGGCAATTTCCGATGCTGATTCTAATTTTTGGCTTGAAGCAATTCAGTCTGAGTTTGACTCAATGCATGCTAACCAAGTTTGGACTCTGGTTAACCCTCCCGAAGGAATTGTTCCTATTGGGTGCAAATGGGTGTACAGGAGGAAACTTGGGCCTGATGGTAAGGTAATGACCTACAAGGCACGACTGGTCGCGAAAGGTTACACTCAAAGGCAAGGTGTTGACTATGATGAAACCTTCTCGCCGATCGCAATGTTCAAGTCAATTAGAATTTTGTTAGCCATAGCCGCATGGTACGACTATGACATATGGCAAATGAATGTGAAAACTGCATTCCTTAATGGAAACATTAAGGAAGAGATCTATATGACGCAGCCTGAGGGTTTCACATCTGTTGGAAGCGAGCATAAGGTATGCAAGCTTCAGAGATCGATATACGGTCTCAAACAAGCATCGTGAAGTTGGAACCTGAGATTCGATGAAAAAATTAAGGAATTTGGTTTCATCAAGAATCCCGAGGAGTCATGTGTCTATAAAAAGGTAGTTAAAAGTGCTGTGACGTTCCTCGTACTTTATGTTGATGACATTCTACTCATTGGGAATGATGTAGGAATGCTGCAGTCAACTAAAGTATGGTTGTCTAGCAGATTTTCGATGAAGGACATGGGTGAAACATCCTATATTCTTGGAATACAGATCTATCGGGATAGATCTAAACGGATGCTCGGACTCACCCAAGCTACCTACATCGATACCATACTTAAGAGGTTCTCTATGGAAGAGTCCAAGAGAGGACACCTACCTATGTGCCACGGGGTCACTCTATCCAAGTCTATGTGTCCAAAGACTGATGAGGAGATAGAGAGTATGGCACGTGTACCATATGCCTCGGCAATAGGTAGTATTATGTATGGCATGATCTCGACTAGACCGGATGTCGCATATGCTCTCAATGTCACGAGACGCTACCAGGCCAACCCCGGCCAATTGCATTGGAAGGCCGTGAAGGATATTCTTAAGTACTTACGAAGGACTAAGAATATGTTCATGGTCTATGGGGGTGGTGAACTGAAACTGGAAGGCTACACTGATTCTAGCTTCCAGTGTGACGTGGATGATTCAAAATCAACCTCTGGATTTGTATTCATGCTCAATGGTGGTGCTGTCTCTTGGAAGAGTTCCAAGCAAGACACCATCGCGGATTCAACCACTGAGGATGAGTACATTGCAGCATCAGCTGCTGCTAAGGATGCCGTTTAGATAAGGAATTTCGTCCAAGAGTTGGGCGTCATTCCTAATGGAGTTGGTCCAGTCCCGGTGTACTGCGACAACACGGGTGCCGTTGCGCAAGCAAAGGAGCCTAGGTCTCACCAAAGATCCAAACACATACTGAGGAAATACCACATAATCCGGGATATTGTGGCTAGAGGTGACATAGCAGTTGAGAGAGTCGCCTCTGCGGACAACGTTGCTGATCCACTTACGAAACCCTTTCCAGGACCCTTGTTAGAAAAACATCGCGAAACAATGGGACTGCGTCTGATGAGTAGTTGGCTTTAGGGCAAGTGGGAGATTGTTAGAGTAGATGCCCAACTAGCCAACTTGTGGCGTGTGGGTTTATAGACTCTTGTATATGACAATATTTATATATGATATTCTCATTTATTTATATGGCATTCTTTACTTTCATTGTATGTATGATGATTTACAATTGTGTTGAGTAAAGACCTAGAATGCACTAAAGCGTATGTTAGATGTGATAGTGGATATGAAGGCTATCATGAAACACATCTAATAGTCGCTGTGTATTCTGAACATGTTCCTAGTCGATTGGGCCGTCAAAATGAGGATAAGGCCGCCCGAGTTCGAGACTAGTATCTGCGATGCGAAGTACATGTTTCATTGGTAGGGAACATTGTGATACTGGATTCGAGATTCCCGCACGGATACACAGCTCAATGTGTTGATCATACTAAGAGGATTTTGGGAGTGCGACTTCCTAAAAAGTCAACAGAGGTGAAATCGTGATTTGCCGATGTTGAGTGACAAAACGATCATTTTGCACTGGGGTTCCGAAAAATGGTTTTTCAGATCATAGTATTCAGTTTTGGAAACTGAGTCGATCGGTCCGATCTGATCGGCGATCGGAGTTACGATGAAGTCTCGGTGATGGAGATGAACTGAATGTTCATCCGTTGGACCCGGGCCCGTTGGGCCGGTCCAAGTCCAACACTAAGATCTATTTAATAATGGATTAGACTTCATAACAAAGATACTAAGCACTCCAACCCTAACCCTAGCATCATCAAGCCGCCGCCCCTCTCCTCAAAGCCTCTCGCCGCCGTCGTCGTGCGCCGCCCGCCGCCGTGCGCCGCCGCCCGTCGGAAAATCGTTTCCGGCCAATCTTGACGAGGAGAATCCGTCCGTGCAGATCTCGTCAGTCCTTCTTGTGCAGGCTGACGAAGGAATCCCGTCTCCGGTCGTGGACCTGATTGATGGATCTACCGCCACCTACGGTGAAGAGCCGGCGTTCTTGTAATTCCGGTTGGAGCCAGGCACAAGTGCCAGCAAGGTAATCCTTAAAACACCCTATGAATGTCATAGATTTGAATTGTTCATCGTATTGATCGTCTCCCGGCACTTGTAATTTTGTTCTTCCGCTGCCTTGCCGGGGGGCGTGATCCGGATCCCCAACAGTGGTATCAGACGCGGTCCCATTGTTTCGCGATGTTTTTCAAACAACGATCCTGGAAAGGGCTTCTAAAGTGGATCAGTAATGTTGTCCGCAGAGGCGACTCTCTCAACTGCTATGTCACCTCTAGCCACAATATCCCGGATTATGTGGTATTTCCTCAGTATTTGTTTGGATCTTTGGTGAGACCTAGGCTCCTTTGCTTGCGCAACGGCACCCGTGTTGTCGTATTACACCAGGACTGGACCAACTCCATCAGGAATGACGCCCAACTCTTGGACGAAATTTCTTATCCAAACCGCCTCCTTAGCAGCAGCTGATGCTGCGATGTACTCAGCCTCAGTGGTTGAATCCGCGATGGTGTCTTGCTTGGAACTCTTCCAAGAGACAGCACCACCATTGAGCATGAATACAAATCCAGAGGTTGACTTTGAATCATCCACGTCACATTGGAAGCTAGAATCCGTGTAGCCTTCCAATTTCAGTTCACCACCCCCATAGACCATGAACATATTCTTAGTCCTTCGTAAGTACTTAAGAATATCTTTCACGGCCTTCCAATACAATTGGCCGGGGTTGGCCTGGTAGCGGCTCGTGACACTCAGAGCATATGCGACATCCGGTCTAGTTGAGATCATGCCATACATAATACTACCTATTGCCGAGGCATATGGCACACGTGTCATACTCTCTATCTCCTCATCAGTCTTCGGACACATAGACTTAGATAGAGTGATCCCGTGGCTCATAGGTAGGTGTCCTCTCTTGGACTCTTCTATAGAGAACCTCTTAAGTATGGTATCGATGTAGGTGGCTTGGGTGAGTCCGAGCATCCATTTCGATCTATCCCGATAGATATGTATTCCAAGAATATAGGATGCTACACCCATGTCCTTCATCGAGAATCTACTAGACAACCATACTTTAGTTGACTGCAGCATTCCTAAATCATTCCCAATGAGTAGAATGTCATCAACATAATATACAAGGAATTTCACAGCGCTTTTAACTTCCTCGATGCTTGTTTGAGACCGTAGATCGATCTCTGAAGTTTGCATACCTTAT
Organism: Dorcoceras hygrometricum; assembly: GCA_001598015.1. Lineage (NCBI taxonomy): Eukaryota > Viridiplantae > Streptophyta > Magnoliopsida > Lamiales > Gesneriaceae > Dorcoceras > Dorcoceras hygrometricum. Next base: position 200,775 of record KV003155.1, on the reverse strand, counting down.
GCTCACGTCCCACGGATGTGAAACCCTTAGGCTGCGTCATATAGATCTCTTCCTTAATGTTTCCATTAAGGAACGCAGTTTTCACATCCATTTGCCATATCTCATAGTCCTACCATGCGGCTATGGCCAGTAAGATTCTAATCGACTTGAACATTACGACCGGTGAAAAGGTTTCATCATAGTCAACACCTTGCCTTTGAGTGTAACCTTTCGCGACCAGTCGTGCCTTGTAGGTCAATACCTTACCATCAGGCCCAAGTTTCCTCTTGTATATCCATTTACACCCAATAGGAACAATTCCTTCGGGAGGATTAACGAGAGTCCAAACTTGGTTCGCATGCATTGAGTCAATCTCAGACTGCATTGCTTCAAGCCACAAATTAGAATCAGCATCGGAAATTGCCTCCTTGAAAGTCCTTGTATCACATCCAACAATTTGATCACCCTGACCATCTTCAAGAAGGAAACCATATCTTTCAGGAGCCCTAGGAACCCTTTCGGATCTCCTAGGTGCGACCATTTCTGGCACTGGCTCTGCAGGTGCGGGAGATTCACTTGGTACTTCAGTTGGTTCTCGAACCTCTTCGAGTTCTACTATTTTGCCCTTTCTATCAAGTAGAAATTCCCTTTCCATAAAGGTGGCATTCCTAGAAACAAACACTTTTGTTTCGTTTGGATAGTAGAAGTAGTATCCAATAGAATTCTTTGGATACCCAATGAAGTAGCATTAGATGGACCTAGTATCCAACTTATCTCCCACTGTCTGCTTCACGTAAGCAGGACATCCCCAAATCCTCATGTATGAGTATTTGGGTGGTTTTCCCGTCCATATCGCATATGGAGTCTTATCCACTGCCTTGGTGTGGACATTGTTCAACAATATCATCGCCGTTTCGAGCGCATAGCCCCAAAACGAGGTAGGAAGCTCAGTGAAGCTCATCATAGACCGACCATGTCCATCAAGGTTCGATTACGACGCTCCGCTACACCATTGAGCTGTGGTGTGGCCGGAGGGATCCACTGTGAGAGAATCCCATTCTCTTTCAGATAGTCTTGAAATTCAGCACTCAAGTATTCACCATCTCGATCGGATCGAAGCGCTTTAATACTTTTCCCTAACTGATTTTTTACTTCAGCCTTGAATTCTTTGAACCTTTCAAAGGATTCAGACTTGTGCTTCATTAAGTACAAATACCCATACCTAGAGTAATCATCGGTAAAGGTGATGAAGTATGTGTGACCGTACTTAGTACCAATGCTAAGTGGGCCACACACGTCAGTATGGATCAAATCCAATAGGCCTTGAGCACCTTCAGTCTTGCCCTTGAATGGTTGTTTAGTCATCTTTCCTTTGAGACAAGATTCACAAGTCGGTAGGGAGTTAATGTCTGACAAATCAAACACGTCTCACCTAACTAACTTGTTCATCCTACTTAGGGAAATATGACCTAGCCTAGCGTGCCAAAGTTGTGCTGGGTTTAAGCTATCGTTTTTCCTTTTAATTGTTGTTGTATGTGTTTTCACATCGCGAGCTGGAACTTTTCTCAATGTAGAACATACCTTTTTCAATTCGCAACTGCTCGAGGTAATCCTTACAGTTCCTCCTCCAATGTCCAGGCTTGTGACAGTAGTGGCAAACTTCCTCAGATTTGTTCGGCCTTGAAGTCCTTGCCTTGGGCTTCTTGGTGGGCTTTTCCTCCTTCGTAGGGGCAGAATGTTTCTTACCTTTGCCTTCTTTATGGTCCCCTCGAACACTACAAGCATGTTCACCACCTCTTCAAGGGTGGCTTCCAGCTTGTTCATGTCAAAGTTGACCACAAAGGGGTCGAATGCAGCGGGGAGTGAGAGGAGAAGCAAATCCACAGACAGCTCATGTGGAAGTGTGATATCAAGGCCCACCAACTTTTCAATGAGCCCAATCATACGAACCCTATGCTTGCGGACCGAATTCCCATCGCGCATGCGGCTCGTCATAAGCTCCTTGACAGAGGTGAACCTCTCATGTCGAGAGTTCTCCCCATACAGCTCTTTGAGATGAAGATGTATGTCAGCAGCATACACCGTCTTCTCGAAACGTCGTTGTATTTCGTTGGACATCGAGGCCATCATATAGCATCGAGTCTTAAGCTCGTCATCCCACCATTTGTTAAGCGTAGTCAGCTCCTCAGGGCTGACGTCGAAAGGGGCTTCCTTCGGAGGGCTCTTCACTAACGTGTAGAGAAGTTTCTTCGAAGCCAATACAATATTGAGGTTTCGAAGCCAGTCTTGGTAGTTCAAACCAGTGAACTTGTTGCTATCCAGTATAGCAGCAAGTGGATTTTTGATCGAAGACATTATACGAGCAGTTTATACTGAAAGGAAAAACAGACATGCATTGCTAACTATTCATGAAAAACGTTAAGACATAAAACAAGGTCATTTAGTTTTATGAATTACCCTTCCACTATTTTAACGATTTCACCACTCTCTAATGAAATCGGAAAAGCAAGTTTTCTTAGTGGGTACACAGAGTCCAATCAAGCGATCATGGTCCCGAATAATATCAGCCAACCATGACCCTCAAAAGGTAGAGTCCAATTGCAACCGGTGCAACCTCCATGCATTTACCTCACGTCCAGTAAGCAACCTCCATGCATTTTACCTCACGTCCAGTAAGGGCCCAATAATATGACGCCGTTTACTATCACGTGTCAAGATGACCCATCAATGTCGAGTCGTGAAGGACGGTCCCCCTTAACGTCCCCCAATAATATGAGCCAACGTTAAAGGGAGTTCCAACCGACTCACAACAGGTGTCAATGGCGTGGACAGCTTTCCGGCATACATAACCCCTCAATAATATGAGCCGGGCCATGTATGCGGATAGCATCAGCGTACACCCATTGTTGATGGAAGGTAGGGATAATTTAAACAGATTTAAATCCCCTTAGTTTATCGAATAAACTCTTGATCTTAGTTTTAAATCGTATTTAAAACGAGGGATTTTATTTTTGAAAATTTTGTCTCATGCAATTTTAAATCACAATTTAAAACATGCGGATTCAACTAAACATATATATCGCATATATAATAATTGGGATGATCGATCGCGAGAGCTATGCGGTCCGTGGTTGCCAATCACGGACCTGGGTCTAGTCCTAGGTGAAATGCAATATGCAATGCAATCCTATTACAGTTGCTTCCGGTTTTACAGATATTCGGTCTTCAATATCTTTGATCGTCATCTCCACCGTCTCCAATTGTCCTCCCACTAAATCTAGTAATTTACATTTAAATTGCCATGACACATTGGGATACAAATTTGTAGGGGTGGGAACGGGCCACAAACAGATCCACTTTAAATGATATCAACAAAATATTTACAACCGAAATCGCAAAACCTATAGCATACACCTAACACATTGGGCATGACTCTTGATCATCCTAAACATGCAATCAATCTAATTAATATGCATAAATTTAAATAATCAAATAATTTTTTATATTTACCCACAAAATCATATTTTAATTACAAAATCGCATTTTATAATAAAATCGCATTTTGTCGATAAAATCATATTTTAATCAACAAAATCATATTTTAATTATAAAATAATATTTCATAACCAAAATCATATTTTGCAATTTTAGTTTCATCATATTGGGCTTAAAACGATTTTAGGCCCAAAATCTCAAAATTTTCAAAATCGACCAAAATTGGTCCAATATCGAATATTGGCCCGAAAACTTCATGGGCTGCCCGGGACAGGCCCGAACAAAATTCAGAAGATAAAACAGGTCGCAACCGGTTGCCGGAAAACGCCTGGCGGCAGCCGCATGGCGGAGGCCGCCGGCAACGCACAGCATGCGGCAGCGGCCGCACGCAGGCCGCAACTTGTGCGGCGTCGCGACGCACAGCCGCGCGCATGCTCGCCCATCGCGGCGCATGGCCGTGCGCCAGCACCCGACCACCGCGCAACATATTGCGGTTGGTTGCTGGCCACGTCCAGCCACCATGCGCGGCCAGCGCGCATGGTGTCGCGCGTGCCATAGCGCGCGCGCGACATTGGTTGCCGCCGCACACGGCGATGGTCGGCGGCCTGCTTTTCAAAAAAAATTTTTTGTTTTTCAAAATTTCGAGATCTATGCAATTATGGCACAATTATATATTGAAGGATCCGAGCCTGTGCTCTGATACCACTGTTGGCGACAATGGCGGAACCGGATCCCGTTTCCAGGGGCGCAGCGGAAGTTTAAAAATTGCCCCGAGAAACGTTCAATACATTAAAACTACAACGATAAACATACATAGGGAGTTTATCGATTGTTACCTTGCTGGCGTCTAGGCGCCTGGCTCCGACCAATTTCGTGAGGAAACCGGCACTTCAAACGGTAGGTGGCGGTAGATCGTCAATCAGGTCCACGACCGGAATCAAGATTCCTCCGTCAATCTGCACTAGAAGATCTGATGGATTCTGGCACGGACGAAAACTCCTCATCAAGCTGATCGGAACAAGTCCGATCACGGCAAGAGGCGGCGGACGGCGGCGGCCGGCGGCGGCGCAAGGGAGGAGGCCGACGGCGTGAGGTTATGAGAGGAGGGGGGCGGCCGAAATTGGGAGCTAGGGTTGGGAGTGTGTTCTAGTGATTAAAGCCCTAGTCCAACACTAGTATATAATAAATATATATGGGCTTGAATCGGCCCAATGGACTTGGGTCAAGCCCAGGTCCATATGAACATCCGGTTCAATTAAATCACCACGATTTCATCATAACTCCGATCGATGATCAGATCGGACCGATCGACTCAGTTTCCAAAACTTAATATTATGATGTGAAAAACAATTTTTCAGATCACCCAGACCAAAATTACAGTTTAGCCCCTCAACTTTTGGGAAATCGCAATTTGACCCATGTTGACTTTTAGGAAGTCGCACTCCCTAAAATCCTCCTCCTATGTTCAACACATTGAGCTCAGTTTCCGTGCGGGAATCATGAATCCAGTACTTGTGTGACCCTCAATGGTTCATGGATACAGCTAGCCGTGGGCCCACAACCATTGCGGCTCCGAAATCACAATTTCATACTTGCCCATCGGATCATGGTAAAGCGCCTAGCAACATCGCCCCATGATCCCCTAGGTATCACTGATAGTGCCTGCAAGAACCAGTTGGTCGTGGTTAGCGTACAGTACGGTCCTTTCAACACATATATCCCGATCAGATCAACGACCATTGGTAAATCGAGAGTCGCTAGAGATCCGATATCTATGCATACATCTTGGAGATCAAATAGTGACATAACGAGTGTTACTAGGCAAACTCATTTACCTAAAAGACATCCAGTACTCTGGCCAGAGATTTATCACACTATTGTCTCCTTAGATAACATAGGATATCCACGCATGAGAGCGAGCGGTGAATCCTCGACAACGAAGCATCGACTCCTACATGAATCGGGACCTCACCCAATCCCGCCACCTAATGACCCCAAGTGAGTCGGTAAACGAGTCAAAGTGAGGCGCCTATCATGTAGAGTCTCAATGACGTTTCGAGTAGTGAGGACTATTCAGAATGCACAGTGACTATTAGATGTGTTTCATGATAGCCATCATATCCACTATCACATCTAACATACACTATGGCGCATTCTAGGTCTTTATCCAACACAATTGTTAACATTATATAACACAATGAAAATAAAGAGTGCCATAAATAAATGCGTATTTCATAAATAAAGATTGTCATATACAAGAGTCTATAAAACCCACACGCCACAAGTTGGCTAGATGGGCATCTACTCTAACATATACTTGCAAAATACAGAGAAATGCTTTTGAGAAAGTTTTCGGAAGAGCATCGCCAAAACTTCAAACCCGGCCAACCCACGACAACCATTGATCTTCAGATCATAGCTTTCCTCTCTGATGCTCATCTCTTTTCATTCGAGACATTACAGACTCATATGAGAATACACGGACTGATGTAGGAACGGATATGTAGCTCAAGACTGTTTGAAGGAGAAAATAGAGATCGTGGTGCAGTTATTGCCCGATCAAATACAAACAACAGGTCTTTGTGCTGGATTTGAACCATGACCTTGGTTGACGGGTCCTGGCTCATCCAAGAAGGAAGTGATTTTTGGAAACTACTACCCAAGAAAGTTGTTTCTCTATAATGGCAATACCAGCTCAACGGCAATTTGTGGATATTTAGCCCCAGTCAGTGACTTTTTCAAGAATCTTCGCAAACGATGGGCTGAAGTATGTATAGAAATTGTACAGTTTTCTGCTTTTAACTTGTTACAATCAGTTGGTTCGCATAATTTTTTTAGAGATATCGTTGCAGTTGGTTCAGTGGTAGATTTAGCAGTAGATCTAGCAGATTTTGTTGGAGTTTTCCGCCGAGGTCTAGATGTACAGGTGATTACCTCAGATTCGAGTTCTTCTTCTAGTTCTAGCCAACCAGATCTGATCTCTCCGAATGCTAGTTTTTCTCAGCGCCATCTGGCTACAATTTTGACTTCTCGACATCCAAGTACTTCTACTGATTCTCGTATGCTCTTCACTACCGATGACATTCCTTTGGGTATAGAGACAGATGTGGACCAGCTCTTGTCGCCTGCCACTGCTCTTCCTGCATCATTTCGCCAAATCTCTTGTACAGTTCAGGACCTCTGTCACTCAGCTTTCCATCAAGCAGTTGCGGACTACAAACATCATTGGCGATCTCAAGAATGAACTTTTATCAAAGATCGATAATATTGAGAAAGCTGCTGCAGAAGCTCGTACTTAACAAGAACAAGTCTTTCGAGGTCTTATTAAAAGTGTCGACAGGAAGTACAGATTCAGAAAACAGCCTTATCGCTTGAAATGCTTGAGTTTAAGAAAGGAGTTCGGGCTCATAGTGCCATCGTAACGACAGATTTGGCGGATATTCAAAAGGAGGTCAAAGATCAAAAGGCTGATTTGTCTAAGGAGTTCGACGATCGACTGGCTGCTATTCACAATGACTTGCTTGAATTCCGTGTGGAGACACAGGAACATTATACTACCCTTCGTGGTAACCTTGCTGAACTCATAGCCTTCTTCAACAGAGGCCGTGATGAAAAAAAGGGGGAAAGAGGTAGCAGCCGAGGTCCACAGCCTCCTCCTGATGATCGTAGCAGACCTGGTTCTAGAAATGAAAGGTAGCAGATCTGGCGGAGGTAGTAGGAGCGAATCTTTGAGTAAACGGTACTACAGAAGTGGTGGATCAGGAAGAGGCATGGGATACTGGTTAGGAGAAAAATAAAGAGTTTTCGGTTTTCAGTTCTTGTTGTACAAATCTTTTGTACTTAACAAAGTTTTGTATATAATATTTTCAACAGACTTGGAGCAATTTACTTTTGTCACTATTTAAGTCTTAAGGCTGCTAAGTTTTGTCATCACCATAAAGGGGAAAATTGTTAAGATAAAATTTATGAGTTTTGGTGATAACAAGAACAAGATAAGAACTGAATCTTGAAAATCAGATCTGACAGTCAGTTATCGTGGCTTACAGTTAAGTATCTTCAGATCCGAAAGCCTTGGGAACAGTTTACTCAGACTTCGGTTATCGGGTTGAAGATTTTGAAACAGAGCTTATCAGATTTGAGTATTCGGGTTATTTCAGTAATTTATTTAGGATTTCAGATTTGAGGGCATTCAGATTTGACTCAGAGACTTCGGCAACAGATCCAGGTATGTTTATTCAGATGTGAACAGACTCCACAGGGTCTTTTAGAATTCAGATTTGACAGTATTACGAGAAGAATACAGTATTTCAGATCTAACAGAGTATTGATTCTGTAATAGTACAAGGAGGATAATTCAGATGTGATGGCTTAAGTAAAGAGACATATCTTTAGCTTTTCACAAAGGGAAAGATAGCAGTATTCAGATTTCAATGCGTCAACAGATGTGAGATTCGAATGTCTTCAGAAATTATCAAGTGACTAATGGATAGACATCAACGGTCACAACGTGAATTAAGGAAACAAGTTCAAAGCTATTTTGAGTAAAAACGAGCATTACGCAGAGCGATTGATACGCTATTTACCAATTTGGTAAATAAGTCAATCAAGCCTTAACAACGCAGATTACCTTGTGCATAGTGTTAATGAAGATACGATGAAGATATGCAAGGGATTTGTTTCTTCTGACCGTTGAGATTGAGGAGTATAAATAGCTGAAGAATTCAAGTGAAGAACAAATCTTGACCACTCCACCATTCTCGACGTCTCTATTGCTTTCACGTCGCTCTCACATACTCTCTGGGAACTTTACATTGCAAAAATATTCAAAGTCCCAGTTGTCAAATCTCGAAGAACATTCCTCTGATCTTATTAGATTTATCTTCGAGATATTTACAGCACTCAAAACATTGTAATTCATTGTATCACTTAGATTGAGTCTGTAAAAAACGTGCTACGTTAAGCCGTTTGAGAAAATTACATTCTATTGTATTCCGCAGTGTTATCTGCGAGTAGTTGGAGTTGCTAGAAGTTCACTTGGAGCGAGGCTCGATGATCGGCTGTATTCAGAGGCTGTGTACATCAAAGTCTTCTAGTGGAACCTTTCTGCAAAGGAAGAAGGGGAGACGAAGGATTTGACATCCGAACTTCCAGAAACAAATCTCTGACCCTTGCACTTTTACTTTTTGCATCGCACTTATTTAAATTCATACTGTTCACTGTTTAATTGACTTCTTTCCGCACATTTTTGTTAGTCAAGAAAATAGATTTGAACTGAGATCCTCAGATCTGGTAACTCGGATCTGAGTTAAGCGAGAAACTTGTAAAATCATTTTTAAAGGTTTCGAAAAATTAAAATCCAAGGAGTTCATTCAACCCCCCCCCCCCCGTATGAACTCCTAGGCCCATTTTCGATCCTAATTGATCCTATCAGAGTCGCAGCTTATTACTTGGAGGACGCACAAGGGAAGAGAGGACGTCGGCCATGAAATATTATTCATCTCCGAAAGTATTATGCTTAGGTGCTGCTTCTTTATTATTTGTGAGTAATATGCCTAGGACCTGTCACAGTTTATAAAAGTTAATCTTATGGAATGAAAGACATTTTTCTCTCAACTCATTGTGCCTACTTAGCAACCTCCTCGAGTGGCTCTTCCACTAGAGCACATAAGCCTGATCCAGTCGGCAAACAACTTAAGCCCAATTCTCATTGGCACCTCCTCAGGTGGCAGCCCAACTCGAGCACATAAGCCTGATCCGCTCGGGAAACAATTTAAGCCCAACTCTCATTGGCACCTCCTCGAGTGGCTCTTCCACTTAAGCACATAAGCCCGATCCGATCGGCAAAAATTTAAGCCCAATTCTCATTGGCACCTTTCTCATTGGCAACCTCCTCGAGTGGCTCTTCCACTTGAGCACATAAGCCCGACCAGCTCGGCACTTAAGCCCAATTCTTATTGGAACCTCCTCGAGTGGCTCTTACACTTAAGAGCATAAGCTCGATCCGCTCGGCACTAAAGTCCAATTCTTATTGGCACCTCCCCGGGTGGCAGCCCCACCTGAGCCTATAAACCCGACAGAGCTCGGCATAACCTAAGACCAACCACCGTTAGCGACTCCTCGGGCGTCGGCCTGGCTCGAGGACAATCCCTCAACAGGGGGCACGACCAGCTCGGACCTCTCCGTTGGGAGAAGTTTACTAATAAACGTGACTTTCTACGTTTTGACCAGACTCTAAGTCTTTGGAAAGGCTAGTTGCATCGGGCGTCCTTCACGAAATTGTCCTATGAGATTGCTTAAGTCCCGAGTCTCTTGGGTTAGTCTGTGCGGTAATGCAAGGTTATCTGTCCCTCAGTTTGTTCAGATTATCCTTTGTTTTGCTCAGTTACAGGTGATCACTCATCTTGGTTGTTCGGGTTACCCCGCTTAAGGCTTAAGTTGCGCGTGTTTGGCTACGTCTTGGGTGGCCTGAGTTATTCCGCGTCGTGCTTAAGTCATTGAAATTAAAACGTAACAGCTCGGAGGAAAGGAAATAATACAAAAGTGGGATTTCACTAGTACGTCGAAATTTACAGTACATTGGGAAAATTAAATACAATCAATGATCGGGGGAGTTTGGGGGATTGGACTCATCTCCCAAAGCGTCCTCATCAGCTCCATCATCGGCCTCCTCTTTGTCATCGGGCAGCTCCTCCACGGCCGGCCAGGCTAAGGAAGGGAGCTGGGTGCTCCTCCTCGGAGTAGCCATTGGCTCGGAACTGAGCTACACAGCTTTGGAAACCGCTTTAGAAGTAGTCCAGAGACCTCTTCGTGCATAAGTCATCAAACTCAGAGGACTTCAATAACTCCTCCTTGCCGATGCCCCATGCGTTCGTGGCCTCACTCCTTAGGCGCCCGATCTCTGCCTCAGCTCGGGCCTTGGTCTTGTCAAGCTCGACCTCCACTACAGTTTTCATAGCAAGCAGAGCATCGAGCTCGATCCCCATCGCCCTCTTCTCGGCATCGAGAGCCTCCTTCTCGGCGTCCAAGACCTCCTTCTTGGCCATTAACCCCTTCACCTGGGCCTTCAGCGCCTCCTTCTCGGCCTCTGCTGCCCTGTTCTCCAGAGCCCTTGCCGCCTCCAGGTCTGCGAGCTGCATCTCCAGCTCGGTGTGACGCTTGAACACCTCGTCAAAAGACTGACGAGTGTCGTTCACCTCCCACTGAGCTTGGGTGAGGGGCTAATCACCTCGCCGCCCCAAACCATTGCCTGCGTAAGAGTCAAGGATCAGAATGCTAACACAAGCATGAAATAAGAGCTCGGGCAGATAATGGACATACCTCTGCAAATTGGGCAGCGAATAATCCAATGGGATCGGAGTTGGTGGCGTTCCGCACCCGGGCGACATCCTTGTCCGGGATCAAGTTGCAAAGAAATCCCGTCGCCATGGAACCAGAGGGGGAAACCACCAAGGAATCCCCAAAATATTTAGAGCGGGGGCTCGCCCAAGACCCGTTCCCGTCCTCAGACCTACCCCAGAAGAGGGGACCTTGGGAATTGCTTTGGCAGGCGTCAGGGTCATCGGGGATGGACGTGTCGGGATATGAAGCTCCCCTCATGTCAGGGATGGAGGCGTTGGTGCCCGACGCATCTCGGTAGTAGGGGTGGTTTGCGCCTCGGATGTGGAGGCCACTTTCTTCCTCGGGCGCTTGGCCCCTTCCTCGGTAGACTTGGGGGCCTTCCTCTTCCCTTTCTTCACAACCTTCACTGGAGGACCGGCCACCCTTGAGGATCCCTCCTCGGGACATTCCTTCATGGCCTTCAGGAGTGTTGCCTTGCCCATACGATCGGCTGCAAAGAAAGAAGCAAGTTAGATATCAGTTCGGGCGCAACATAAGTTTGGATACAACAGGTGATGACACGGCTAATACAAGGCGCGGTGATACCTAAGTCCCCGACAAGCTTGAACCCCTTCCTGCTGAACCCGAAGTTGCACAGAAGGTCTTTCTTAACCAGCTCGAGAGCATTGTAGCATTTCTCGTGCATAGCCTCGAGGAAGGAGATCAGGTTGGAGGATCGCTCGGGGGTACAGGGTGGGGTGTGAAGGTATACACATTATGTTTCCACGACATCTCACACCTCCAGGGGTTCCTATTACTCCCGACCCGCCTAACATAGAAGAACCGGCTCATCCACCCCTTGTGGGAGCTCGGGTTCCCCCCGATGAACATATGGTCCCCCTTATGAGAAAGGTAAAATTTCCCCAGTCCTAGCTATTGACGCAGTGGCGGATCCGGATCTCGTTTCCCGGGGCACAGCGGAAGTTTTAAAAAATTGCATCGGGAACGGTCAATACATAATAACTAATGCAATAAAACATTCATAGGATGTTTTAGAGCGTTACCTTGCTGACGTCTAGGCGCCTGGCTCCGACCAGTTTCACAAGGAAATCGGCACTTCAAAGGTTGACGGCGGTAGATCTCCTAATCCGGTCCACGACTGGAAACAGGACTCCTTCGTCAGCCTGCACTAGAAGAACTGACAAATTTACCACGGATGGAATCTCCTCGTCGACGTGATCGGAACAAGTCCAATCACGTGAGCAATGGCGGCGGCGGCCGAGAGGAGGAAGTGGAGAGGGGGGCGGCGGCTTAGTGTCTAGGGTTTGTGTGATGCTTAAGTGTGTCATGAAACCCTAGGCAGTCATGTATATGTAGGTGTGATGGCTTGAACCGGCCCAATGGACTTGGGTCGGGCCCAGGTCCATATGAACATTTGGTTCAAGTACATCGTCGTGGCTCCATCATAATCCCGATCGACGATCAGATCGGACCGATCTACACAGTTTCCAAATCTGAGTATTATGATGCGAAAAAAATTTTTCAGACCACCTATTACAAAATTGCAGTTTGGCCCCTCCAAGTTTCAAGGATAGTCAAACTAGCCCAAACTTTAGGGAAATTGTAATTTGACCCCTATTGACTTTTAGGAAGTCGCACTCCCTAAATTCCCCCTCCTATGCTCAACACATTGAGCTCAATTTCCGTGCGGGAATCTTGAAGCCAGTACTTGTGTGACCCTCAATGGTTCAGGGATACAGCTAGCCGTGGGGTCACAACCATTGCGACTCCGAAATCACAATTTCGGACTGATCCATCGGATCATGGTAAAGCGCCTAGCAACATCATCCCATGATCCCATAGGTATCACTAATAGTGCCTGCAAGAACCAGTCGGTCATGGTTAGCGTACAGTACGGTCCTTTCAACACATATATCCCGATTAGATCAACGACCATTGGTATATCGAGAGTCGCTAGAGATCCAATAACTATGCATACATCTTGGAGATCAAATAGTGACATCACGTGTGTTACTAGGTAAACTCATTTACTTAAAACACATCTAGTACTCTGGCCAGAGATTTATCACACTATTATCTCCTCAGATAGCATAGGATATCCATGCACACGGGCGAGCGGTGAATCCTCGACAACGAAGCATCGACTCCTACATGCATCGGGACCTCACCCAATCCCGCCACCTAATGACCCCAACTGAGTTGTTAAACGGGTCAAAGTGAGGCACCTATCATGTAGAGTCTCAATGACGTTTCGAGTGGTGAGGGCTAATCAGTACAGCCAAGACCTCGGACTTATCCACTCAACAAATGGTAACCACTTGGAAAGTGCGAACGAGGGTAGTTCGATAGATCACCAGGTCACTATCAATCTGCATGCTCAGAACATCACAATGTTCCCTACCAATGAAATTTGGTACTTCGCATCGCAGATGCTAGTCTCGAGCTCGGGCGGCCTTATCCTCATTTTGACGGCCCAATCGACTAGGAACGAGTTCAGAATACACAGTGACTATTAGATGTGCTTCATGATAGCCATCATATCCACTATCACATCTAACATACACTATGGTGCATTTTAGGTCTTCATCCAACACAATTTTTAACATTACAAATCAATAATGAAGATAAAGAATGCCATAAAGAAATACGATTTCATAAATAAAGATCGTTATACAAAGAGTCAATAAAAACCACACGCCCCAAGTTTGCTAGTTGGGCATCTACTCTAACAATCTCCCACTTTCCCTAAAGCCAACTACTCATCAGACGCAGTCCCATTGTTTCGCGATGTTTTTCAAACAACGGTCCTGGCAAGGGTTTCGTAAGTGGATCAGCAATGTTGTCTGCAGAGGCGACTCTCTCGACTGCTATGTCACCTCTGGCCACAATATCCCGGATTATGTGGTATTTCCTCAGTATATGTTTGAATCTTTGCTGAGTACATAGGCTCCTTTGCTTGCGCTGGCAAGGGTTTCGTAAGTGGATCAGCAATGTTGTCTGCAGAGGCGACTCTCTCGACTGCTATGTCACCTCTGGCCACAATATCCCGGATTATGTGGTATTTCCTCAGTATATGTTTGAATCTTTGCTGAGACATAGGCTCCTTTGCTTGCGCAACGGCACCCGTGTTGTCGCAATACACCGGGACTGGACCAACTCCATCAGGGATTATGCCCAAATCTTGGACGAAATTCCTTATCCAAACCGCCTCTTTAACAGCAGCTGATGCTGCGATGTACTCAGCCTCAGTGGTTGAATCCGCGATGGTGTCTTGCTTGGAACTCTTCCAAGAGACAGCACCACCATTGAGCATGAATACAAACCCAGAGGTTGACTTCAAATCATCCACGTCACATTGGAAGCTAGAATCAGTGTAGTCTTCCAATTTCAGTTCACCACCTCCATAGACCATGAACATATTCTTAGTCCTTCGTAAGTACTTAAGAAAATCTTTCACGTCCTTCCAATGCATTTGACCGGGGTTGGCTTGGTAACGGCTCGTGACACTCAGAGCATATGCGACATCCGGTTTAGTTGAGATCATGCCATACATAATACTACCTATTACCGAGGCATATGTCACACGTGTCATACTCTCTATCTCCTCATCAGTCTTTGGACACATAGACTTAGATAGAGTGACCCCGTGACACATAGGTAGGTGTCCTCTCTTGGACACTTCCATAGAGAACCGCTTAAGTATGGTATCGATGTAGGTAGCTTGGATGAGTCCGAGCATCCATTTCGATCTATCCCGATAGATCTGTATTCCAAGAATATAGGATGCTTCACCCATGTCCTTCATCGAGAATCTACTAGACAACCATACTTTAGTTGACTGCAGCATTCCTACATCATTCCCAATGAGTAGAATGTCATCAACATAAAGTACGAGGAATGTCACAGCGCTTTTAACTACCTTCTTATACACACATGGCTCCTCGAGATTCTTTTCTAGGTCTTTACTCAACGCAATTGTAAATCATTACACACATAATGAAAGTAAAGAACGCCATATAAAAGAATGCGAATATCATATATAAAGACTGTTTGTACAAGAGTCTATAAACCCACACGCCACAAGTTGGCTAGTTGGGCATCTACTCTAACAATCTCCCACTTGCCCTAAAGCCAACTACTCATCAGACGCAGTCCCATTGTTTCGCGATGTTTTTCAAACAACGGTCCAGGCAAGGGCTTCGTAAGTGGATCAGCAACGTTGTCCGCAGAGGCGACTCTCTCAACTGCTATGTCACCTCTAGCCACAATATCCCGGATTATGTGGTATTTCCTCAGTATGTGTTTGGATCTTTGGTGAGACCTAGGCTCCTTTGCTTGCGCAACGGCACCCGTGTTGTCGCAGTACACCGGGACTGGACCAACTCCATTAGGAATGACGCCCAACTCTTGGACGAAATTCCTTATCCAAACGGACTCCTTAGCAGCAGCTGATGTTGCAATGTACTCAGCCTCAGTGGTTGAATCCGCGATGGTGTCTTGCTTGGAAATCTTCCAAGATACAGCACCACCATTGAGCATGAATACAAATCCAAAGGTTGATTTCGAATCATCCACGTCACACTGGAAGCTATAATCTGTGTAGCCTTCCAGTTTCAGTTCACCACCCCCATAGACCATGAACATATTCATAGTCCTCCGTAAGTACTTAAGAATATCCTTCACGGCCTTCCAATGCAATTGGCCGGGATTGGCCTGGTAGCGGCTCGTGACACTCAGAGCATATGCGACGTCCGATCTAGTCGAGATCATGCCATACATAATACTACCTATAGCCGAGGCATATGGTACACGTGCCATACTCTCTATCTCCTCATCAGTCTTTGGACACATAGACTTGGATAGAGTGACCCCGTGGCACATAGATAGGTGTCCTCTCTTGGACTCTTCCATAGAGAACCTCTTAAGTATGGTATCAATGTAGGTAGCTTGGGTGAGTCCGAGCATCCGTTTAGATCTATCTCGATAGATCTGTATTCCAAGAATATAAGACGTTTCACCCATGTCCTTCATCGAAAATCTACTAGACAACCATACTTTAGTTGACTGCAACATTCCTACATCATTCCCAATGAGTAGAATGTCATCAACATAAAGTACTAGGAACGTCACAGCACTTTTAACTACCTTTTCATAGACACACGGCTCCTCGGGATTCTTGATGAAATCAAATTCCTTAATTGTTTCATCGAATCTCAGGTTCCAACTTCGCGATGCTTGTTTGAGACTGTAGATCGATCTCTGAAGCTTGCATACCTTATGCTCGCTTCCGACAGATGTGAAACCCTCAGGCTGCGTCATAGTCATATAGATCTCTTCCTTAATGTTTCCATTAAGGAACGCAGTTTTCACATCCATTTGCCATATCTCATAGTCGTACCATGCAGCTATGGCTAACAATATTCTAATTGACTTGAACACTGCGACTGGTGAGAATGTTTCATCATAGTCAACAACTTGCCTTTGAGTGTAACCTTTCGCGACCAGTCGCGCCTTGTAGGTCATTACCTTACCATCAGGCCCAAACTTCCTCTTGTATACCCATTTGCACCCAATAGGAACAATTCCTTCGGGAGGGTTAACAAGAGTCCAAACTTGGTTAGCATGCATTGAGTCAAACTCAGATTGCATTGCTTCAAACCACAAATTAGAATCAGCATCGGAAATTGCCTCCTTGAAAGTTCTTGGATCAGATCCAACAACTTGATCACCTTGATCATCTTCAAGGAGAAAACCATATCTCTCAGGAGCCCTAGGAATCCTTTCGGATCTCCTTGGTGCGACCATATCTGGTACTGGCTCAGTAGGTGCGGGAGATTCACTTGGTACTTCAGTTGGTTCTCGAACCTCTTCGAGTTCTACCATTTTGCCCTTTCTATCAAGTAGAAATTTCCTTTCCATAAAGGTGGCATTCCTAGAGACAAACACTTTTGTCTCGCTGGGATAGTAGAAGTAGTATCCAATGGAATTCTTTGGATACCCAACGAAGTAGCATAAGATGGATCTCGTATCCAGCTTATCTCCCACTGTCTGCTTCACGTAAGCAGAACATCCCCAAATCCTCATAAATGAGTACTTGGGTGGTTTGCCCATCCATATCTCATACGGAGTCTTATCCACTGCCTTGGTGTGGACATTGTTCAACAACATGACCGCTGTTTCGAGTCGCATAGCCCCAAAACGAGGTCGTAAGCTCATTGAAGCTCATCATAGATCGAACCATGTCCAACAAGGTCCGATTACGACGCTCCGCTACACCATTGAGCTGTCGGTGTGGCCGGAGGGGCCACTGTGAGAGAATCCCATTCTCTTTCAGATA
>KV003155.1:157517-171974 GCA_001598015.1 Dorcoceras hygrometricum | reverse complement strand
CCTAAAAGTCAAAAAAGTGTCGCAACCCCGCCTCGGAGTCGCCGCACGGCGGTGCACAGCGAGTTGCGCACGATGGCGGCCACCTGCGCGCACAGCTCGAGCAGGTGGGCAGCAGGCGCCGCGCGCCACCATGCGCGACAATCGCGCACGGTGGCCGGCCATCGCACTGTAGCTGCGTAGCGATTGGACAGAAACGCTCAACTGTAGCACTACAGTGCGCACAATAGCGCACACCTCGAGCAGCTACAGTGCGCGCGACGGGGCACGTTGTGCGCACAGGCGCCGCACGCCGAGCGCACGATGGTGTGTGCGGCGGCGCCGAGAGGAAACGTTTTTTTTTTTTTTTTCGAAAAATTTCGAGATTAGATGCAGTACAGGTACAAATTTATGTATTGACAGATCCGAGCCTATGCTCTGATACCACTGTTGGCGCAGTGGCGGATTCGGATCCGTTCCCGGGGCGCAGCGAAGTTTTAAAAAAGTGCATCGGGAACGGTCAATACATAATAAATAATGCAATAAAACATTCATAGGATGTTTTAGAGCGTTACCTTGCTGGCGTCTAGGCGCCTGGCTCCGACCAGTTTCACAGGGAAACCGGCACTTCAAAGGTTGGCGGCGGTAGATCTCCTAATCCGGCCCACGACTGGAAACAGGACTCCTTCGTCAGCCTGCACTAGAAGACCTGACGAATTTACCACGGACGGAATCTCCTCGTCTATGTGATCGGAACAAGTCCAATCACGTGAGCAATGGCGGCGGCGGGCGGCGGGCGGCGGGCGGCGCGTGGAGGAGCGACGGCCGAGAGGAGGAAGTGGAGAGGGGGGCGGCGGCTTAGTGTCCAGGGTTTGTGTGATGCTTAAGTGTGTCATGCAATGTATATGTAGGTGTGATGGGCTTGAACCGGCCCAATGGACTTGGGGCGGGCCCAGGTCCATATGAATATTCGGTTCAAGTACATCGTCGTGGCTCCATCATAATCTCGATCTACACCGTTTCCAAAACTGAGTATTATGATGCGAAAACAATTTTTCAGACCATCTATTCCAAAATTACAGTTTGGCCCCTCCAAGTTTCAAGGATAGTCAAAGTAGCCCAAACTTTAGGGAAATTGCAATTTGACCCCATTGACTTTTAGGAAGTCGCACTCCCTAAATTCCTCCTCCTATGCTCAACACATTGAGCTCAATTTCCGTGCGGGAATCGTGAAGCCAGTATTTGTGTCACCCTCAATGGTTCAGGGATACAGCTAGCCGTGGGCTCACAACCATTGCGACTCCGAAATCACAATTTCGGACTGACCCATCGGATCATGGTAAAGCTCCTAGCAACATCGCCCCATGATCCCCTAGGTATCACTGATAGTGCCTGCAAGAACCAGTTGATCATGGTTAGCGTACAGTACGGTCCTTTCAACACATATATCCCGATTAGATCAACGATCATTGGTATATCGAGAGTCGCTAGAGATCCAATAACTATGCATACATCTTGGAGATCAAATAGTGACATCACGTGTGTTACTAGGTAAACCCATTTACTTAAAACACATCTAGTACTCTGGCTAGAGATTTATCACACAATTATCTCCTCAGATAGCATAGGATATCCATGCACACGGGCGAGCGGTGAATCCTCGACAACGAAGCATCGACTCCTACATGCATAGAGTCTCAATGAAGTTTGAGTAGTGAGGACTAATCAGTACAACCAAGACCTCGGACTTATCCACTCGACAAATGGTAACCACTTGGAAAGTTCGAACGAGGGTAGTTCGATAGATCACCAGGTCACTATCCATCTGCATGCTCAGAACATCACAATGTTCCCTACCAATGAAACGTGGTACTTCGCATCGCAGATGCTATTCTCGAGCTCGGGCGGCCTTATCCTCATTTTGACGGCCCAATCGGCTAGGAACAAGTTCAGAATACACAGTGAATATTAGATGTGTTTCATGATAGCTATCATATCCACTATCACATATAACATACACTATGGTGCATTCTAGGTCTTTATCCAACACAATTGTTAACATTACAAATCAATAATGAATATAAAGAATGCCATAAATAAATACGATTTCATAAATAAAGATCGTTATACAAAGAGTCAATAAAACCCACACGCCACAAGTTGGATAGGTGTGCATATACTCTAACAATAGCCTCTTAATATGGATCACTTGCATGAGGACATAAGAATGAGGAGGATATTGAAGTAGCTGAGGAGGACAGCCAGGGAAAGGAGGAAGCTATAGGAGTTCTGGGCCAGTTGGCTCGGGCTGACTTTAATGTGTTGGAAAAGAGAGGTGATGAACCTCGGGGATCGGGAATTGGAGACCCATCTCCAGTTGGTTGACGTAGAAAGAATGGAAGCTGGGGGGAGGGCGATGGGACCTCTCCTCGGTACCAAGGAGAAATACTTCAAATTTATCCGCCATCCCCCCTTTCTTCTTGATTAAGGGGATGTCTGACAACTTAAGGTTCGAGGATTTCTCCTCATACCATGGTAAGCTCGAGGAGCCCAGCTCGGCCTGGTTGGGGACCAGGGATCTTTGGTCTTTGGACATGAGGGAATGCTATCTACCGACTCAGCCACACTCCTAATTACACTAGCAGTAAAGGAAGACATTCTCGAAGGTAACACTTACTGAGTTGAGAGTGGGAGACTGAGAAAATAGTTCGGGAGCGAGAGGTAATTTTAGTAGAGTTTTGACGTAGGAAGAGAATGAAAGTGGAAAATGAATTGAGATCGCCGAGTATTTATAAGAACTTGGGAGGAATCCGACCGTCCGATCTCGAGTTCATCAATGGCCCAGATCCTCTCGGGAACTCCAATCGTTCCTCGGTTGTCGGGGCCATCCCATCGGGACCGCCTGCGCATATCTTATCAACGACTGAGATGCGTTATCATGCGGATCGTGGTTTTCTCCAGAAAGCACAAGTCCGACCCCTTCCTGACCATCCATATGTCTTGTTATCAGCGGCTGAGGTGCGACGTCGCGAGGATCGTGGTTCTCTTCAGAATCAAGGTTTTCAGCTCGGGTCCCGACCCTAGTTGCACAATCCTATACTTCCATCCTTCGTCTAGGACTCGTGGTGGGGGATACTCCTGATGCCCCCTATTATCACCTCAGGACCCTAGGACCGAGCAGCACGTTCTAGACCCCGACCCACGCCTCTAAGATCGGGAAGTCGCCCAAGGACTCTTGCTCAGCTCGGGAGTGTTTCCCGAGGACAGTGTCATGTTTACCAGAATCCAGTCCAGATACGTCTTTCCTTATGTGAGCCAGAATACATCCCGGATACGTCTTTCTTTATTTGAACGACAAGATAACCGAGGATCGCGGAGAAGATCTCGCCAGAGATACTCGCGTTAGGCGAATATTGGCAGAGATATGCTCATCTCCACCGCCTAGCCCCTCTATAAATATCAGGTATGCCCCATTCATTCACACACACATTCTGGTATTCTTTTGCACCTAGCACATATCTTCTTCTTGCTCTCTTTCGCTCTCGCATCCTACCTGCCTTAAGCATCGAAGGGGCTTCACCGGACACACTTCCAATGCCCTCTGAACTGTGAATCTGTGGCTGAGCACTATCCGTCCACCAGTTACCCGACGTCCTGAGCTCAAGGTGGTATTAGCTCGTCGGCTAAGATAATTTGGTTACATCAAGATCATATTGTTTATATTTTCATTTCTTTGATAAAGCTTATCACCTCTTATGGCCATGATAAATGATGCAAGTACTTCACGAAAGTGTCCAAGTTCATAGAGCAATAAATTTGGGACTCTCATACTTTTATTGAATGAGATTTAGCACGATTTGGTGGTGTGTTTTTAAAATATGTCATGCAGATAACATGGAGGATCAGTGATTCTATAATTTTGAAGCAGATTACAAGGAGTATCAGTGCCTATATATTTTTGAAGTTGTATCTGCTGTTCTATGCAACTTTTGTGAAGAAAATGCCTACTACATTTACATTTCGTATCATGGCAACTACTACGAAAAGATTCAAACAATTCCACTGTATTCATTCTATAATGAGATCTATCAATTGCTAGTGGTATATGTATATTCAGAGTATTGTTTATTCATTTCGGGTGAGAAGGTGTTGTTTCGGGAGAGAATCATATGCGTGTCGAAGGGAGTTCGAGTGAAGCTGAGTTGAAGACGGATGATACTCTCCAAGTGGAATATACTGAAGTGTCCTAAAGACGTCACTAGAAAAGAGGGAGTCTTTTTCTTTTACTTTTATGACTAAGTCTTTATATGAGTATATACTTTGTGATTTAGTAGATTAGTTTGATGTAGGAGCATGACCTTGTAGATACAGGTCTTTTGACCAAACTACGTTAAAATCTTGATGTTTATGTCATTTTCGTTTATCTATTTAATACACTTGGTTCACTTGGTATCGGAGCATTTCACGATTCCGTTACTTAGTGATCCTGGCTTTGTGTGTTGAATATTCAGGAATGAATTTTATGCGTGACTTTTGGAAATCAAGGATGAGGGTGTTTGTTCATAAAATCTATCGAAAAAAAAGATTGGAGATCAATTTTTAGTATGGGAGCACCCAAGAAAGATGGATGAGGAAGGCAATAATTTTTCAAGCCCAAAGAAACTTGGAGTGCAGGCAGGGTGTTTTTTAATAATAACGTAGAAAAAAATTTCAGAAATAGAGTATGTAGGGAGAGTTTGTAAAATTACCGTTAAACGCTATTGTAGAAAGCGGACGCTCGAATAATATGACCAATCGTCTGCTGCTAAACACAGTGGACCACAAAACAAATTTTAAAAATTAGTGTCCGCCGCATGAAACGATGCTTGGATTTTTTTAAACAAAACATGAGTCACCGTCCGCTAATTTTGCAGGCGCGGACAGTGACGAATTAAAAAAGAAACAGAAGAGTCTGATGCCACGATGTGCGGATGCTTTAAAAAAAGAAAAGCTTCTTGATGTGGCGCTACGAAAGCGTCACATCATTTATTTGTGAGCCAAGCTTTCTGAACGTCCACTTCTTTATGGAGCGGATGCTCTTTTCTGTCAGATTCCCCCACAAGCGCCTATTTATTTAGCGATCGTCCCCTCTGTTTTTTCATCATTCAATTTTCAGTGCCGCTTTTATTTCATCGTCTGCTTATTTCATTTCCGTGTTTATTTAATCATCGTCCGTTTAGTTCTTTAGCATCCAACCATCTTCCGAATATTTCTTCACCTTGCAGCTCTCCAAGACTTCTCTTTTAGAGTTTCATCGGAGTCCAGCTCACCGAAACTTCTATTTAAGAGTTTGTTCATATAGACTTCGTTAACCTTTTTATTTTATAATTTCTTTATATATCGTGTATTATATTTTGTATATTGTTATATTATTTAATTTTAATATTAATAAAAATCCTTGCTATTAATTTATGATATTATTTTATTACTATTTAATTTTTTCAGGATGATAGCAAATTGATGTACAGAAGATCTCAGTGTTTTGTATCTTCAAGCACAACATATCTCAAGTGTAATATCCTTTATACTGTTGATCACATCATACATGTGAAGTATTTAGATGATCTTATCTGGATGTTGTACTCGGGGCAAAATATTCACAATTGTATACAATATATAGGTATCTATGATGTATTGCAGTGTGGTTTTCGTACGTATGATAATCATCTTATTAATGAACATGTTGGGCGCTGACGTCGTTACAAGCATACATTCATTATGTTGTGGTGAATCCGCGATAACCTTGCAGGATGTATCAATTATTTGGGGTCTGTGAATTGATGGTGATACTGTGTCCGAAGTAGTTATTCATATTTTGTGCGACAATGGCAACATATATGCTTGAATTTGTTGGGGTTTGAGCCTGAACAGTCACATTTCAAAGGTAGACATTTATCTGTAACCGCTTTAGACGAACATTGTATCACTACACATATTAGCGATGATAGTTCGGAGGAAAATGTCCAGAAATATAGTCGATGCATGATGTTGATGATATTATCAATGAGGCTCAGTTAGACTCATGTTTTTGCAACTACTCCGAGATATCATCTGGTACTTCTATTAAATTTTGATTAATTAACTCAATATTTAATTTGTAATTGGAATTATTTTATTTCACATATCAGATGAATTAATATAGATGGGGGAGTCGCGGTCTTAGCATTTCTATATCGACAGTTGTGTAATGCAATAAATATATGAAAATGTATAATATCTGTAGCGTTATATATTTTACAGGTAATTCCATTAAATTTTGGTTATTATATTTCACTAAATTAGTATAATTTTTTAACCTGATTCATTTTATTTATTGATATGGGCCTGGAGCAGGATAAAAATTGTTAACCCCGACCGACATAGTTTTCACTTGTTGCACCAAATATTCAACCTGATGGACATACACCAATGCCGCCCTATGGTGCACGGTAAAATATTTAATTAGTCATTTATAACTCATATATAATTACTCAGATATTTTAATATATAATTCATATTATTTTAAATTTCTAGGTGGAACTCCGTGTTTAGTTACACTCATGTACCAACACATGCTGTGACAATTATTAGAGCATGTTCCGATCATATGGACAATGATGAGGTAATATTAAAACTATTATGTCATATAAATTGCTATCTAATTTTTCATCTTCTTGTAACCTTCTTTTGTGCAGTTTAACTGGACAGTGTATAGGACGAAATATTGATGTTAAAACAATTATTGATTCATATGATAATAAGATCTTGTGCCGTGTTTGTCCCATAATTTACTTTGAGATTGTTGAGATACATCATCCCAATAGGATAATGCAGCAATTTAAAATGAGACAATCTACTCCCGTACTTGCACTGAACAATGATAATCTCCACAACGTGACAAGAATAAGACATAGAAAATAGATTGGAAGTCATACCATAGGGATGCCATCAGGTTGTGGAACAGAAAGTTAGGTTGGTTGTTGACGGTGAACAACATGACAATCCAGACAAACAGATGATAACTACATGCCATAGTTTGAGTGCTTAACTGTATGCGTTATATCTCCTACATGGAGTTGGTTACTGTCAGGCCTCGTGCACAACCAGAGACAAACCACGCAATAAACATAGGCGGAAGCAATGAAAAGTGGCTTAAATTTTTCGCTTTGGCCTGACTTAGAAAACATAATTTAAAAATACACTGATATTCAAAATACTTGTTTTACACAAATGAAAACCAACAACAACAGATACAATATACAAGCAACGAGTGACTCCCACACAACAAATATTAACTTCGCAGTAGAACATTACATCCGGACATTCCTCGATGTAATCTCTATTGCCTAACATATATATATATATAATATATATATCTAGGACACTCTATCCACCTCCTGGGGCACCAACAGATTTTTCATCTCCACGACCAGCTGAGAAACCTGGACAACACACAGGCAAACAAACAATCCAGCACCAGAGGGACATGGGGTCAAACCCCAGTACGGAGAGCAGCCTAATACAGCAACAGATAGCAACAGATATAAAATGCACGTGCTATGCATGAGGACCGAAGAATACAACAACCGCATGCTACAACCGAAGCAGGGAGCCAAAGGAACTCAAGAATAGCACAACAACTGATCCAAGTAAATGGAAGATAGTGGCCACGGTGTGTGAGGTCATGATAGCTATCCACTCGTCTCAACACACGGTACCAGATGCACAACAGATCACTCAACCTGCTGTTGCCCAACTCAAGAGGTGTGGTAGCTATCCACTCGGCTCTAGCGACTAACAACAACCCAGCAGGGAGATGAGGGTGACGGTATTACCGCTCGGCCTCAACAAAGCATCCTGGTACTCACAAATTAGCATAAAAAGGCACGGTTAACAAGATCTGAGCTCAACATGAAAAAATACGTGTATACAGATGCAATAGATCACAACAATAACACAATAGCATACACAATACAGAACACGAGCAACATACACATATATCCATGCCAAATCCCAAAGCTGTAAAACAAGATAACATCTGTACCGTCACTTCTGAGCTACAATTACCACAATCAAGGTCCCGAGCACTCAGATCTGAAACCTGATAACCAAGCAATAACAACAAAACTTAGGGACAATAGCACAGAACTACTAACTGGGAGCTACGAGTTCCACCAGCTCTATCCTACCCTTCTAGCACAACAGGCAGCTCTAAACGAAGTATAAGGGAGGATCTAACTCTTACTCGAAAGAACTACCTGAACGGAAAAGCAAATCTGTCGAATTCTAATAGACTACACAAGGTAGCTCCTTTCGAGATCTTCTTCCAGCTTAACCCAAGCCTTCGAAAATGGTATAAGAAGAGACGCATTGGCAAGAGGAGTCCAGCGCTACCACTCTTGCTCCAATCTGAGTCTCCTACCGACGGCAATCGAAGAAGATAAGGTTCGGTGAACAGTAACTAGGGTATCGCGACAGAGTAAGGTTACGGGAAATATTTCTTAGTGTCGGGAAATAATTGCGAGACCACAGTCAAAGTCTTCTATAAATACTACTTAAATTTCCCAAATCTGATGAACAGTAACCACCGACAACACTGGCTCAAAGCTGATACCCACGCAGATCTGAGTACCACTCCAGATCTGGACCATACGCTAAACCAGCGAGCTACTACCGAACGACATCGCACCGTAATCCAACTAATACATACACGTGTCTCTCTAAACGGCGTCGCATCACTCCTTACCCAAAGCATCAGATCCCAATGACCAGATCTGACACAAGAACTGACTAGCATCACTGATACCCAAAACGACATTGCACTGCCTTCTGGTCTAGACAACCCGAAACCGGTCCACACCAACCTTCAAATCAAGGTTGGTTCACACAGCGCTAACTACTAACGCATCTCAAATCTGGTTTCCTCCAAAAAACGGCGTTTCGCTACCCGCAAAGAATATTCAACCAGCGTTCCCAGCATGGATTACGATAACCTGATTTGATCACCAACGCAAATTACCATCGATCAGCGCCAAAGCCGAAGCCACCAACCAGTACTTCTCAACTCTCTAAATCTGACTACTACCCCGTAAAACTCTACAACTGTCCAGAGCTGTTCTAAACACAAATATAGAAACCCGATACGCTCACCAAGCATACTAGCTCCAAGCTGATCCATCCCAGATCTGTTCACGCCAAATCTGGTCTATCCAAAACCCGATTAATTGACTCAATTAATCCAATAATCATTCGGGTCTCATATTTCTTCCCTACTGAAAATAAGATTTCGTCCTCGAAATCAAACAACAACTCTGGAACTGCACAAAACTCAAAAAAACAACCAGCATCTCTAACACCCAACGAGAGGCTATTAACCAAGAGTACAAGATAACTAGAAAACAACAACAAGCAAACTAGCAACTGGAGTTAATGCAAGATCTACTCAAACAGATGAGGCCGCTCACGTTTCATTTTCTCCTCCAACTCCCACGTAGCTTAATCTACCATGTTTGGTCCATTGGACCATCACCAAGGGAATGGTCTTGTTCCTGAGCTGTTTCTCCTTCCTGTCTAAGATCTGCAAGGGAAATTCAACATAGCCCAAAGTCCGATCCAGCTCCACCTCGTCAGTTCGCAACACATGAGAAGGATCTGGCTCATAATTCCTCAACATAGACACATGAAACACATCATGCAATGAGGACAGATCTGGCGGCAGTAACAAACGATAAGGTAAAGGACCGATCCTCTCCACAATCTCATAAGGTCCAACATAACGAGGAGCTAACTTTCCCTTGAGACCAAATCTCATCACACTTCTGAAAGGAGTCAATAAAACCAGATCTCCAACCTGAAATTCGAGAGGTCTACGCCTGCGGTTTGCATAGCTAGCTTGGAGATCTTGTGTAGCTTTCATATGGTGTCGAATCAAATCTACCTGGTCTCTCATTTGCTGCACAAACTCTGGAGAAGACAGCTGCTTCTCCCCCACTTCTTCCCAAAAGATTGGTGATCTACACTTCCTCCCATACAATGCCTCAAATGGTACCATGCCAATTGTCACGTGGTAGCTGTTATTATAAGAAAACTCAACCAAAGACAACGAATCTGTTAGAGTAGATGCCCAACTAGCCAACTTGTGGCGTGTGGGTTTTATTGACTCTTTGTATAACGATCTTTATTTATGAAATTCACATTTATTTTATGGCATTCTTTATTTTCATTATGTTATAATGTTAACAATTGTGTTGGATAAAGACCTAGAATGCACTATAGTGTATGTTAGATGTAATAGTGGATATGATGGCTATCATGAAACACATCTAATAGTCACTGTGTATTCTGAAATCGTTCCTAGTCGATTGGGCCGTCAAAATGAGGATAAGGCCGCCCGAGCTTGAGACTAGCATCTGCGATGTGAAGTACCAAGTTTAATTGGTAGGGAACATTGTGATGTTTTGAGCATGCAGATGGATAGTGACCTGGTGATCTATCGAACTACCCTCGTTCGAAATTTCCAAGTGGTTACCATTTGTCGAGTGGATAAGTCCGAGGTCTTGGTTGTACTGATTAGTCCTCACTACTCGAAACGTCATTGAGACTCTACATGATAGGTGCCTCACTTTGACCCGTTTACCGACTCAGTTGGGGTCCTTAGGTGGTGGGATTGGGTGAGGTCTCGATGCATGTAGGAGTCGATGCTTCGTTGTCGAGGATTCACCGCTCGCCTTTGTGCGTGGATATCCTATGCTATCTGAGGAGATAATAGTGTGATAAATATCTGGCCAGAGTACTAGATGTGTTTTAGGTAAATGGGTTTACCTAGTAACACACGCGATGTCACTATTTGATCTTCAAGATGTATGCATAGTTATCGGATCTCTAGCGACTCTCGATTTACCAATGGTCGTTGATCTGATCGGGATATATGTGTTGAAAGGACCGTACTGTATGCTAACCATGACTGACTGGTTCTTGCAGGCACTATCAGTGATACCTAGGGGATCATGGGGCGATGTTGCTAGGCGCTTGACCATGATCCGATGGGTCCGAAATTGTGATTTCGGAGTCACAATGGTTGTGGGCCCACGGCTAGCTGTATCCCTGAACCATTGAGGGTCACACAAGTACTGGATTAATTATTCCCGCACAGAAACTGAGCTCAATGTGTTGAGCAGAGGAGGAGGAATTTAGGAAGTGCGACTTCCTAAAAGTCAACAGGGGTCAAATTGCAATTTCCCTAAACTTGGAGGGGGTAAACTGCAATTTTGGACTAGGTGGTCTGAAAAATTGTTTTCGCATCATAATATTCAGTTTTGGAAACTGAGTCGATCGGTCTGATCTGATCTTCGATTGGGATTATGATGAAGCCGCAGTGATAGGATTGAACCGAATGTTCATACGAGACTGGGCCTGACCTAGGCCCATTGGACTTGTTCAAGCCCATCACAAGTCTATTAAATATATGACTTGGTCTAGGGCTTCATACACAACTCTTGCATAACAACCCTAGCCGCCACCCTCCCTCCCTCCTCACCTCTCGGCCGCTGCCTTCCCACGCGCCGCCGCGTCCATCATAATATTCAGTTTTGGAAACTGAGTCGATCGGTCTGATCTGATCTTCGATTGGGATTATGATGAAGCCGCAGTGATAGGATTGAACCGAATGTTCATACGAGACTGGGCCTGACCTAGGCCCATTGGACTTGTTCAAGCCCATCACAAGTCTATTAAATATATGACTTGGTCTAGGGCTTCATACACAACTCTTGCATAACAACCCTAGCCGCCACCCTCCCTCCCTCCTCACCTCTCGGCCGCTGCCTTCCCACGCGCCGCCGCGTCGTGCCGCCCGTCGCCGCTTGCCGTGATCGGACTTGTTCCGATCACCTTGACGAGGTGATTCCGTTTGTGGAAAATTCGTCAGCTCTTCTAGTGCAGACTGACGAAGGAGTCATGTTTCCAGTCGTGGACCGGATTCGGAGAACTACCGCCGCCAACCTTTGAAGTGCCAGATTCCCTGTGAATCTGGTCGGATCCAGGCGCCTAGACGCCAGCAAGGTAACCTTCATTAAAACATCCTATGTATTTTTTAGTGCTTTAATTATTATGTATTGACCGATTCCCGGTGCAAAAAAAATTTTAAACTTCCACTGCGCCCCGAGAAACGGGATCCGAATCCGCCGCTACGCCAACAGAATCTTGCCAGCTACCATTGAAATCCATCACAACAGCTCTAAACATATCCTCCAAAGTCTGGATAGTCCTCTCTGATTGGGCATCGGTTTGGGGATGATAAGCAGTACTCATAGCCAATCTGGTGTCCAAAGCTGTTTGCAAACTCTTCCAAAATCTGGAAGTGAACCTCGGATCTCGATCTGAAACAATAGACACAGGCACTCCATGCAATCTCACCACGAAATCTATGTAAGTTTCGCCATCTTCTTCAAAGAATACATCATGTTATAGGGAATGAAGTGAGCTGACTTTGAAAGTCTGTCTATAACAACCCAAATAGCATCACAACCTCTGCGAACGAGGCAAATGGGTCACAAAATCCATAGCTATGTGCTCCCAATTCCATTGGGGCACTTCTAAACTCTGTAATAAACCACCAGGTCTCATCCTTTCTGCCTTAACCTGTTGACAATTCAGACAACGAGCGACAAAACCAGCAACGTCGCTCTTCAAACCTGCCCACCAAAAGTGCGGCTTCAAGGCATGATACATCTTCCTTGCACCAGGATGGACACTATGTCTAATACAGTGTGCTTCTCTCAAGATCTCTTTCTTCAAATCTATCAGATTTGGAACTACCAACCTGCCACGAAATCTCAAACAACCATAAAAGGTGACAGAATAGTCTTCCAACTGTCCAACTCTAACCTTCAACTTCAACTCATGGATATATGGATCCGTTCTCTGAGCTGCTCTTATACCCGCAAAAATTTGTGGATCCACTTGAAAAGAAGACACCACAACATAATCATCACCTGGGTAGAAACGCCAACCAGTAGTGCTTAGATGCTCATGAACCTTAGAAATCTGCAACGAAGCAAGCATCGCCACTTGAGCCTTCCTGCTCAATGCATCAGAAACTACATTCACATTCCCAGGCTGATACTGGATGTAACAATCAAAATCCTTAAGCAGCTCCATCCATCTACGCTCATATTCAAATCTTGCTGAGAAAATAGATATTGAAGACTCTTGTGGTCCGTATACACCACAAAATGCTCGCCATACAGACAGTGGCGCCAGATCTTCAAGGCAAAGACCATTACTGCCAACTCAAAATCATGAACTAGGCATCGAGTTGTTAGAGTAGATGCCCAACTAGCCAACTTGTGGCGTGTGGGTTTTATAGACTCTTGTACAAACAGTCTTTATATATGATATTCGCATTTACTAATATGACGTTCTTTACTTTCATTATGTGTGTAATGATTTACAATTGCGTTGAGTAAAGACCTAGAATGCACTAAAGCGTATGTTAGATGTGATAGTGGGTATGACAGCTATCATGAAACAAATCTAATAGTCGCTGTGTATTCTGAACATGTTCCTAGTCGATTGGGCCGTCAAAATGAGGATAATGTGAGGATTGAGGATTTGATTTGTGATTATTGATTGAGTGGAGATTTATCACGCGTGTTTTTGAGGTTCCTGTCAATTTCTTCAGCAGCAGCGCTAGTTAAGAATGAGAAATATCGATTTTTAGTGAAGTCAACGCTGGTCAAAGTTACTGTAGCTCGTGCTGGTGGAATTGGAATCAGCAGATATGGTGGTATCAGCGTGACGTAAGGAGCGCTGCTGGTTTCGCTTTGAGATGAGGTCGCTGCTGGTAGATATTGCTTTTAGCGTGAGATTGAATGAGGAAGCGACACGTGTTAGTCAACAC
Organism: Dorcoceras hygrometricum; assembly: GCA_001598015.1. Taxonomy (NCBI): domain Eukaryota; kingdom Viridiplantae; phylum Streptophyta; class Magnoliopsida; order Lamiales; family Gesneriaceae; genus Dorcoceras; species Dorcoceras hygrometricum. The sequence goes on along the minus strand of KV003155.1, from coordinate 158,080 downwards.
TTTGGAGCGTTGACTATCGATTCAGCAGATGCTTGTGAGATTAGTTGCAAAGCGCTATCGATAGATATGATGACGTAAGCATGACGTATTCCTTGCTGCTGGTAGTTTGCGTTGCGATGGTTACTGCTGATCAGCAGGCGCGCTTGTGCGAGAGCGTTAAGAAGCGGCGTCATTTGATTAAGTGGAAACGCTGCGTTTTGAGCTTTGCGTTTAGGAAATCAGCTGCTGGTAGCAATGCTTGCGTAACTTAAGTGACGTCGTTTGGATTAGTAGATACGTCGTCGTTTTGAGTATTGTACGCGATCAGCAGATGGGTTGTTTTGGAAGAGAAAGCTGTTGTCTGCTGATGTTTGTTACGGCGTCGTTTGGATAAGTTGCAACGGTGTCGTTTTGAAGTGTTTGCGTGTGATTGTTGTTAGTCGTGCCTGCTGAATTTTACGAAAGGGAAAAGAGAATTGCTGCTGATAGACTTCTGCTGAATGCTTCGATTGATTTGTGATGAATCAGCAGGTGAGGATTGGAGAAGTATTTATAGAAGTGTTGATCGACACTTAGAATTATTT
>KV003155.1:117932-149460 GCA_001598015.1 Dorcoceras hygrometricum | reverse complement strand
GTCCGGAATTGTGATTCCGGAGCCACAATGGTTGTGGGCCCACGGCTAGCTGTATCCCTGAACCATTGAGGGTCACACAAGTACTGGATTCGAGATTCCCGACGGATACTCAGCTCAAGTGCGTTGAGCACGAGAAGAGGATTTTGGGGAGTGCGACTTCCTAAAAGTCAACAGGGGTCAAACCGGGGTTTCCCACTGTTGAGGGGCAAAACGGTCATTTTGCAACTTAGGGTTGGATGATCTGAAAAATAGTTTTTCACATCATAACATTCAGTTTTGGAAACTGAGTCGATCGGTCCGATCTGATCGGCGATCGGAGTTACGATGAAGTCGCAGCGATGTATATCGTCATTTGGACCCGGGCCCGTTGGGCCGGTCCAAGTCCATCATTAAGTCTATTTAATTAGACTTAATAACTTCATTGTAGACATGACATTACACAACTTAACCTAACCCTAAACCTAGAGACCGCCGCCCCCTCTCCTCTCTCAAGCCGCCACCGCCGCCGCCTCCACGCGCCGCCGCCCGTCTTCGCCGGAAAATTGTTTCCGGCCAACTCGACGAGGAGAATCCGTTCGTGCTGATCTCGTCAGTCCTTCTAGTGCAGGCTGAAGAAGGAGTCTCGTTTCTAGTCATGGACCGGATTGGCGATTTCTACCGCAATCTACCGAGAAGAGCCGACGTTATTGTAACTTCGGTTGGAGCCAGGCACAAGTGCCAGCAAGGTAGTGGTTTTGAACCCCCTATGTATGTCGATAATTGTTATTGATTTTTCGTATTGATCGTCTCCCGGCTGTTTATTATTTGTTCTTCCGCTGCCTCGCCGGGGGGCGGATCCGGATCCCCAACACGAGTCTCATGCGGTTTCAACTGACGAGAGGCGTACGCAATGACTCGACCATTCTGCATTAACACACAACCCAATCCATTAAGAGAAGCATCAGAACACACCACAAAACCTCCTGAACCTGAAGGCAAATCCAGCACTGTCGCTGTGGTTAGTTTCTCTTTGAGCAATTGAAAGCTATTCTCGCATTGCTCTGTCCATACAAATCTCTTGTCTTTCTGGGTCAACTGCGTCATAGTCTTAGCTATACTAGAGAATCCCTCGATAAAACTTCGGTAATAGCTAGCCAATCCAAAAAAGCTACGAATCTCTGAAACATTCTTGGGACAGGCAAATCCAGCACTGTCGCTGTGGTTAGTTTCTCTTTGAGCAATTGAAAGCTATTCTCGCATTGCTCTGTCCATACAAATCTCTTGTCTTTCTGGGTCAACTGCGTCATAGTCTTAGCTATACTAGAGAATCCCTCGATAAAACTTCGGTAATAGCTAGCCAATCCAAAAAAGCTACGAATCTCTGAAACATTCTTGGGACGTTCCCAGTTCACAACAGCTCTACCTTACTGGGGTCAACAGACAACCCATCGGCCGAAATGACATGACCTAGAAACACTACTCTATCCAACCAAAACTCGCACTTAGAAAACTTAGCATACAACTGCGAGTCTCGTAGTGTTTGGAGAACCAACCTCAAATGCCCCTTATGCTGCATCGGAGTCTTCGAGTACACCAAAATTTCATCGATGAACACAATCACAAATTTATCGATGAACTCTCGAAAGATTCGATTCATCAAATCCATGAAAATGCAGGGGCATTCGTCAAACCAAAAGGAATAACCAAAAACTCATAATGCCCATACCTCGTATGAAACGCAGTTTTCGCAACATCTTGCTCTCGAATCCGCAACTGATGATACCTAGAACGCAGATCCATCTTAGAGTACACAGCTGAACCCTGAAGCTGATAAAACAAATCATCGATCCTCGGTAGAGGGTACTTATTATTCACTGTAGCCTTATTCAGTTGCCTGAAATCAATACACATCCTCATTGAATCATCCTTCTTCTTCACAAACAAGATAGGATCTCCCCACGGTGACATACTCGGTCGAATAAAACCTTTCTCCAGCAAATCACTAAGCTGTACCTTCAGCTCCCTCAACTCAGCTGGCGCTAAACGATAAGGGGTTCGTGAAATAGGAGCTGTACCGGGTATCAACTCAATGCTGAAGTCGATCTCCCTCCTTGGAGAAAATCCAGGAATCTCCTCGGGGAACACATCAGGGAAATCACGAAAAACGGGGATATCGCTAAGCTCCACACACGACGAAAAGGATGCGTCCAAAGCGTAGATCATGAATCCAGAACTCTCCAGCGACACGCAGATACCAAAGGAATCTTCAGTTGGGAATCGAGGTCGTAGAAGTTCCACTTCTCGCCTAACTGGGGCAACAAACGCACAACACCATGGAAACAGTCCACTGCGGCCCTATAGCTAGACAACACGTCCATTCCCACTATGAAATCGAAATCCCACATCATTAATCGAATCAGGTTCGCTACCAACTCATTCTCACCAAGCCTAAGAATGCCATTCAACAAAATCTCTTGGGAGAACAGGCTTGTGCCAGCAGGAGTCGCAACCGAAACAACATCACATAAAGAAGTGGTATGCAAATCATGCTCAACCACAAATGCATCAGCTATAAATGAATGTGATGCTCCAATATCAAACAATACGCGAAAAATCAAAGACAGTACTGGCGTTCCCTCTGCTTGCTCCCTAGTCATGGCATTCACCTGGGCATGCTGAGGTCCTGAGAAATTAGGCTGGGAAGACTGTTCAAAACGCGAAATACCAGGCTTCTGAAATGGCCTAAGCTGAGTCTTCGCCATCCTTTGTTGTGGAGCAGGAAAAGAACGACCACTAGATGATCCACCAGAACGACCCTGTGGTGGGGCTGCAGCATGCTGAGATCCAGCCAATGGACATACTCTCGCAAAATGTCCATATTTCCCGCAATTGTTACACGCACCATGCACTCCAACGTACTGTGCCGTAGAGTGCCTTCCTCCACACTGACCACATAAATCGACCCTGGGACTACTGCTGCTAGAACTGTCCGAACCAGAAGAACTAGAACACGACTTCTTCTTGAATAGATGACCACGAGGCCTAAACCTGTGGCGTCTAGATTGTTGGCCTTTCTGCTGAGGTGGTTGGGATGATTGAGACGTCTGGGAAGGCTGCACCCCCGGAACCATGGGACGGTTACCTTGGACAACTTGAGGCCTAACACGAGACCTACGGTTCTGCAATCCCTCTTCAATGTCCATTGCCTTGTCCACCGCATCCGCATAATAGGTCGGTGAACTCGCCAACACCAAAGAGTAGAGATCCTCATTCAACCCTTCCAAAAACTTGTTCCTCTTTGCCCTCACACGGCCAGAAACATGCGGAACATACGCAAGAAGAGAAGAAAACCTCCGGGAATACTCCCCCATAGACATGGTACCCTGCACCAGGTTACCAAAATCACGCTCCCTGGCGTTAACATACGATTCTGGGACGTACTCCTATCGAAAGGCAGCACTTAAACTGTTCCACGTGATCCCAACACCAGTCTCCTCGAGAGATCGTGATGCACCTCTCCACCAGCACTCAACATTCCTCCTCAATTGGAACGTAGCCAAACTCAACCTACGTTCATCGTCGTACCTCACACGATCAAACAATCCAGTAATGTGCTGTAACCAGGACTCCGCATCGGAACTAGGCTCATCACCATTAAACGTCTTAGGGTTCATCCGCTAAAACCTCGCCATCACCAGTTTCATATCGTCCACACGGGCTGCCAGCTCATCTACCTCATCCTCAACCTGTCTAGCACGTCTACGAAGGGGAACACTATGCTGAACCTCCTCGTTCTGACCTTCAGATTCTGCCAGAATCTTCCTGGTAGCTCTACCCCTACGTCTAGGCGGCATCGAGGCAAACACTAATACAGTAAGATCATACAGCAGATAATCACATAGTCATGCACATGCAACAAGCCACAAAGTGCCTAGACTCAAGTGTGATCAAGAGACTTTGAGCTTATCCCAGCTTAAGCTCTGATACAAAAAATGTCAGGCCTCGTGCACAATCAGAGAAATGATGCAATAAACATAGACGGAAGCAATGAAAAGTGGCTTAAATGTTTCGCTTTGGCCTCACTTAGAAAACATAATTTAAAAATACACTGATATTCAAAATACTGGTTTTACATAAACGAAAACCAACAACAACAGATACAATATACAAGCAACGAGTGACTCCCAGACAACAAATATTAACTCCACAGTAGAACATTACATCCGGACATTCCCCCGATGTAATCTCGATTGCCTAACATATATATATAATATATATATCTGGGACACTCTATCCACCTCCTGGGGCACCACCGGCTTTTTCATCTCCACGACCAGCTGAGAAACCTGGAAAACCTGGACAACACGCAGGCAAACAAACAATCCAGCCCCAGAGGGACATGGGGTCAAGCCCCAGTACGGAGAGCAGCCTAATACAGCAACAGATAGAAACAGATATAAAATGCACGTGCTATGCATGAGAATCAAAGAATTCAACAACCGTAGGCTACAACCGAAACAGGGCGCCAAAGGAACTCAAGAATAGCACAACAACTGATATCCAAGTGAATGGAAGATAGTGGCCACGGTGTGTGAGGTCATGGTAGCTATCCACTCGTCTCAAAACACGATACCAGATGCACAACAGATCACTCAACCTGTTGTTTCCCAACTCATGAGATGTGGTAGCTATCCACTCAGCTCATAGCGGCTAACAACAACCCAACAGGGAGATGAGGGTGACGATATTACCACTCGGCCTCATCAAAGCATCACGGTACTCACAAATTAGCATAACAAGGCACAGCTAATGAGATCTGAGCTCAACATGGAAAAATGTGTGAGACGCAAAAGCTGATGAGATTAATGGAGTAAATTAATCGGATTTATTGAGATCAGCTTTGAGTTTTTATGCATGGAGAAGCTATTGGGTTTTGTTTAGTCCTTAGAACAGTTCTGGAGAGTTAGAGTTTGGTGCGGAATCTGTTCAGTAGTGAGTACTGGGTCATCGCTGAATGTTAGTGTTCAGCAGTGGTGACGTCAGTAGTTGTCGCTGAGTGGTTGTGTTCAGCAGTCGTAGCGAGATCAGTTGTCACTGAGCAGTAGAGAGCGCGCTAGCGTGTTTCAGCAGTGGGTAGTTGGTACGTCGTCATTTGGATTAGTTAGAACGACAGCGTTTTGGATTAGCGAAGAAGACTCAGCTGTGAGTTGTGTTAGCTTCAGCTGTGTGAGAGATCTGTTGTTGCATTGTCAACAGATGTTGTTAGTTGTTCAACAGTGAGTAGCGGGTGACGTGTCCAGTTGCCACAGTAGTTCTCAACGACGTCGTTTGAGTTAGTAGAGATCTGTTTTGGTTTAGAGTGAGATCTTTTGAGAGATCTGGATCTAGTGGGAATATCAGTTGTTATAGCTTAAGTTGTCGGTGGATCTGTTCCCAGTTCTGTCAGCAGTGAGATTTAATAGGGAGCTTGGCCTTGTTCTCTATTATTGCTTCCTCACACTTAGAAATATTTCCCAATATAAAACTCTGTCGCGATACCCTAGCTACTGTTCACCGAACCTTATCTTCTTCGATTTTCGGCGGTAGATAGCTTCGATTGAAGTAAGAGTGGTAGCGTTGGACTCCTCTTGCTGAGACGCTTCATTTGGATATAGCTTTCGGACGTTTGCTTGAAGCTCGTGAGGTGCACGAAGACATCTCCCTTGTGTAGTCTGTTAGCATTTCCGTCCTAGCTTGTTGGGGTAAGTGTTCAGACCCTGTCTTGTGTTGTTTAGAGCTCTCTGCTGAGTTAGATGGAGTAGGATAGAGCTGGTTGAGTTCGTAGCTCCCAGCTGTTGTGTTCTGTGCTTCGGTCCTTGAGTAGTTGCTTGTGTTGGCTTAGCAGGTGGTGGATCTGCGTTGCTTGGACCCCGTTTGTAGTAATTGTTGCACATAAGATTTGAGGTACGGATGTGAGCTTGTCTTACAGCGTGGATTTGGCATGGATATTATGTGTAATGCTGTGTATGTTCTGTATTGTTATTGCTTGCATATGTTTCGTGATTTATATGGCAAGATGTTGCATTGCATACACATCTGTCATATCCAGTTCAGATCTTGTATCCTTGCGTTGTTGTTGTGTTGTTCTGTTGTGTGCCAGGATGCGAGGGCGAGCGGTAATACCGCACTCTCATCTCCCTGCTGGATTTAGTTAGCCACTATGAGCCGAGTGGTTAACTACCACAGTTCATGAGTTGGCAACGACAGGTCGAGCAGTTGTGAAGCATCTGGTATCGGTTGTGGTGTAGAGATGAGTGGATAATTCCCATATGCTTGTACACACACTGTGGCCACTATCTTTGCAGAATCTGTTGTCAGCTGTTGATCTATGCCTGAGTTCTTTGGCTCCCTGCTGTGGTCGTAGACTTCGGCTGTTGCCCTGTTCCTCATGCATAGCATCTACATTTTATCTGTTGCTGTCTATTGCTGTTTTTCAGTTGCTCTCCGTACTGGGGTTTGACCACGATGTCCTCTGGGGCTTGTGTTGTTGCATGTGTGTTGTTTCAGGTTTCCCAGGTTTCTCTACTGGTCGTGGCTTTGACCCAGCGGGAGGTGCCCCAGGAAGTGGTTAGAGTGTCCCAGTTAGCGTATATATATGTACTAGTACCGTCATCCGGGGAATGCCATGTGCTTGTGGGATTCAGTTGTATGCTGTAGTACTTGTATTTGTTTAACTGCTGTACTGTTGTACTGAATTGTGTGGTTAAATTGGGATACATTAAGTATTGTTGTATTTTAAATTATATGTTTTAATCATCAGGCCAAAGCGAAAAATTTGCCACTATTTTATTGCTTCCGCTATTGTTTTGCGTGGTAACTCTGTGTTGTGCACGAGGCCTGACAAAATGCATGTATGCAGATGCAACAGATCACAACAATAGCACAATAGCATACACAATACAGCACACCAGCAACATACACATATATCCATTTCAAATCTCAAATCTGTAAAACAAGATCACATCTTTACCTTCACTTCTGAGCTACAATTACCACAATCGAGGTCCCGAGCACTCAGATCTGAAACCTGATAACCAAGCAATAACAACAAAACTCAGGGACAGTAGCACAGAACTACTAACTCTATCCTACCCTTCTAGCACAACAGACAGCTCTAAACGAAGTATAAGGGAGGATCTAGCTCTTACTCGAAAGCACTACCTGAACGGAAAATCGAATATGTCAAATGCTAACAGACTACACAAGGTAGCTCCTTTCGCGATCTTCATCCAGCTTAACCCAAGACTTCGAAAATGATATAAGAAGAGATGCCTTGGCAAGAGGAGTCCAGTGCTACCACTCTTGCTCCAATCTGAGTCTCCTATCGCCGGAAATCGAAGAAGATAAGGTTCGATGAACAGTAACTAGGGTATCACGACAGAGTAAGATTACGAGAAATATTTCTAAGTGTCGGGAAATAATTGCGAGGCCACAGTCAAAGACTTCTATACTACTTAAATTTCCCAAATCTGATGAACAGTAACCACCGACAACACTGGATTAAAGCTGATACCTACGCAGATCTGAGTACCACTCCAGATCTGGACCATACGCTAAACCAGCGCGCTACTACCGAACGATGTCGCACCACAATCCAAATAATACATACACGTGTCTCTCTAAACGGCGTCACATCACTCCTTACCCAAAGCACTCATATCCAAATGACCAGATCTGACACCAGAACTGACCAGCATTCACTGATACCCAAAACGACGTCGCACTGCCTTCTGGTCTAGACAACCCGAAACCGGTCCACACCAACCTTCAAATCAAGGCCGGTTTACACAGCGCTAACGACTAACGCATCTCAAATCTGGTTTCCTCCAAACGATGGCGTTTTGCTACCCGCACAGAATATTCAACCAGCGATCCCAGCATGGCTTATGATAACCAGATTTGACCACCAATGCAAATTACCATCGATCAGCGCCAAAGCCGAAGCCACCAACCAACCCCGTAAAATTCTACAACTGTCCAGAGCTGTCTAAACACAAATATAGAAACCCGATACGCTCACCCAGCATACTAGCTCCAAGATGGTCCATCCAAGATCTGCTCACGCCAAATCTGGTCTATCCAAAACCCGATTAATTGACTCAATTAATCCAATAATCTTTCGGGTCCACAGTTACAGATCGCTTCCATATAAACTTCTGTTTGTCGGACATCATAGTATGCAACAAAATTTAAATTTCAGTACACTATCTCCTAATTCTCACCAATCAACTGTAGGGCCATCTGCTCCATCTTATGTTTATGATACTGGTGATATCATCTGCCCCTTCATGTGTTTTCGATGCTGTAGGGGTCTTTTGGAACTCATCTCATTTCCCATAAACCTAAATTTCAAAAATCTAGCCTCCCTCCTCCTTCCTCACGCCGTCACCCTCCCCTTGGCCGATCTCCATCAAATTTTCTTGGTGATTTTGAAGCTTGATCGTCCTACCTCGAGCCCTCCGTCCCGGTAACGCGTATCTTCGTAAATTCTCCAAAAAGTCATGCTCAATTATCTCTTTTTCTCACCATTTAAATCATAATATACTGTTTTTAAATTATGTTGCATGATTTGAATGTGAATTGATAGATCTATGTTTGTGGTTTTAGATCCATGCATGTATCATGATTTCTAACGTGTATTTGATTCATTTCTTGATGTGCTTCGGTCATGGATGGTTCATAGGGTTGGGGCTCGAGTCTAAGTGGTCCGGTGGTGGTCCATGGATGAGGGGAAGGAGGCTCGACCGGCTGGTCGAGCCAAGGTCGACGTGTGGTCGCCTCCATCGAGCGGCGTGCGCGGGCTGCCTCCTTTGCGTGCGTCGTTCGTGCCATTGCAGCCATGATTTGAGGTTCGGTCTAGGAGATCCGGCTGAACCTGGGGGTAGTCCTACCGGCGGGGATCCGGCCATGGGCGTCCGGAGCAGGGCGGCCGAAGGGTGTGAAGAGTCAGGTGTCATTGGCGGCGACGCTAGGGTTTGCATGGGTTGGCCGGTTCGGTTGGGCCGGTTTGGTCGGTTCAGCTGGACCAGGTCGGGTCAATTATTTTAAGTCAAGTCCGAGTTATTTTATTTCTGGACCGGATATTTTTATTTTAAAGTTTAAGTCTAAAATTTTCAGCGTAAAGGGTAAAATATTTTAAGTCAACTTTTAATGTCAAAATTCCCTTTAGTTATGGGCCTAATAAGTTGTATTAAATTTTAAAGTTAGATTTTTAATTTATGAAATATTTATTTTGTCAAATTTTAATGTATGATTTTAAAGTGAAGGATCGAGTATTTTATCAATTTTAAAGTTTAATTTGAGTTTAATGGGCCAATTCAAGTTGAGGGTTAACTTTCAGGTTAAGATGTAGGTCTAGGCTTTTGGGCTTAGAAGGTCAGGTTCTCGAACCAGTCCTTGACCGGAGAACAAAGGAACTAGAAGCCCGTAAATATATATTTAATTATGTATGTAATATTTTACGTATATGAATTTGTTAATGTTTAATGAAAGAATTAAATATATATTGACAGACTAATCCTTTTAAATTACATATTTTATGAATATCACGCATCATGAAAGTTTATGAAATGTTAAAGGCATGGAAGAAAAGAAAATATTTTTGAGGGATTGAAGTAATTTGTGGCAAAGTAATGATTAGCGGAATCGAGATACCGGGCCGATGAACCTCTGTTAATTTATAATGAGCTTATGGATCCATGTGTTCATGGCATGGTGAAGTGGCATCATAGAGGTGTGAGGGATCCTGAAATAAGTTCAGGTGAACCGCATCGCCACATACGTTGGTTCTTATGATTGATCAATCGTTAATGTAATTGCTCACACTTCATGGATACGACCACACGTCTTCTATGCTATGTTATGTTATGTTCATGCCTCATTATGTTATGATATACGATTATGTACTGTTACGACTGCTTTTGAGCCACGATTTTACGATCATTCATGCATGCCTATTTTAAGCTATTTTATGATATTTACGTGCTTGCATGTGGTTTTATTATATGTACTTTGTTATCATCAGATAGGGTATGCTGGGCCTTTAGGTTCACTAGGTTTAAATGGTGCAGGTGATTCTGTAGATGATATGATATTTACGTGCTTGCATGTGGTTTTATTATATGTACTTTGTTATCATCAGATAGGGTATGCTGGGCCTTTAGGTTCACTAGGTTTAAATGGTGCAGGTGATTCTGTAGATGATTTTATTCTACTGATGGTGAGGACCTCTGAGCGCCCGCTGCAGCTGCTACCTCGTACTCAGATGCCTTTATTTTATGCTTTGAGACATGTTCAGTTTTCCGCAACTTTTACTTACTCTGATTTTAAGGCAGAATGAATGATGTGATTTTGGGATATTTATTTATTTATTTATGTTTTAAAGTGATGTTGAGAAAATATATTTAATGGTTGATTTATGTTTTAAAGAATGTTTATTCCGCCTTTTATTTCAAAAAAAAATCTAATTTTTTTTCAGAATACGGTTCGTTACATGTTGCAATTCAAATCCGTTTGTTCCTAGTATGGTTCATCAGTAATAGGTTCAAATCTACCCTCGTAGGTTTCTAAGTACTCAGATAAATTGTACCATGTTGCACAAGGGTAGTAGGATCTAACTCAGATAAATTGTACCATGTTTGCATAAGAGTAGTAGGATCTAACGAGTGCCATATAGCTGTACAAAGGACATGAGAACATGGATTGCTAAAATATTTTCCATTTTCCACATGAACAATCACCTGTTGATATTCACATAATCTGAACATGTTGCCCATGACTTGGTCTACCAGTATTGCATGATGAAGTTTGGTCTGAAATATAGTTGGTAAACGGTGCTCGTTAGATTTTGGCGCCCATTCCTCAAACTTTTGAATTGAGTAATCTACCCATGGTTGATTTTGTTGAACCATACATTGACCTTTTGTCACATGTTCGATGAAGTACTGTACACACCCAGACTGGGTCAACTGCACATTGTAGAAATTGGTAGCTTACGAGCACCCTTGAGAACACTATTCAAGCACTCTGACATATTCGTCATCATCACCCCACGTCGCAAACCACTGTCATGTGCCAAACACCACTTCTCCTTAGCAAATCCCATCCAGATATTGATGAACCCGAATATCTTTGTTCTTGATTGCCTCCATTATTGAATCTAGCTTACAAATTTGATGTTGCGTACCTGCTTGCCAGCACAAATTTTTCAAATGTACATCTTTGAACTTAGAGTTGAAATTAGTGCATATGTGTCGTAAACAAAAAAGAAGGACACCATGTGGAGGCTGAAAATAGGAAAATGATCAACCACTCGCACAATACCTTAACACCATTTGCTCCTCAAACTACATGTACCCCAATATATCTAAGAACCATTTCCACGATTTAGATGTTTCTTCATCCACTATGGGAAATGCTAGTGGTAGAACGTGATTGTTGGCATCGAGAATAACAGTAATAAACATTTTATGCTTGTATTTTGTGTATAAATGTGTACCATCAACACTAATTATTTTGCAACAGTGTTGAAACTCATCTATATTGACTTTGAAAGCCCAAAAGATGTAAATTAATACCTTTACCGAATGGTTGGTTGGTCTGAAGTGCTTCCACTCCACAAATGTCAGTCCCCCTGCTCATGATTAAGTATTAAGCACACAATTAACACTAAATGCGGAAGCTTAAAAGCGGGTTAAAATTTTTCTTTTTGGGCCTGATACAAAAACAACGAGTAGAATATCTGAATACACAAAATATCAATACTAGTCCATCACTCAGACTTAATTTGGAAATATATATATATATTAACAGAAAACAACAAGCATCGAATCAACAGCCATCAACAACTATACAGATCATCCCCTGGTAAATGACTCGATGAAAAATATATACATATAATAACTAGGTCACTCGATCAACACCCTATGGGGCTTCACTAGCTGACGCTCCACCTGACCTTGCTGAATAACCTGGATAACCTGTAATGTCCAACAACACGACCAAAGAAGCCCCAAAGGGAAGGTGTCAAACTCCAGTACGAAGAACAATATAAAATAGCAATAAGTACGAAATAGATGTGCTACATGCTACGTAATGCATGTCCAGGTAGCAAAGAATAACGGGTACCAAGATAGGAGATCTAACAACACGATGATCAAAACCACAGTGGAACATTGTTGAGAGTAACGAGGGCGACATGACTGGCCTCAATGGAAAAATGACGATGGTGAGCCCTTTGTTGAGGGTGCGGGAGCTACCTAGGTTTCCTCAATGGAATAACAAATATAACGGAAGTGTGCTAACAACACCTCCACCACCAAGCGTCAAGCCGCGGTATTCCTAGAGTGTGTAAGCTACCTGCTCGCTCTCTATGCCCTTCGCAGAACACCACTCCATGATGTTACAACACAGATCTCCCAACACAACACATCAGCTTCCAAATAATACTCAAGGCCCAGTATGAATGCATATGCTCAATGCCATGCTAAAAGATGCATCACAATAAATAACAGTGAAAGCAGGCAATAGCACAACTCATTAAATAACATGTAGCATATAAATCATACTATGAAAGCTGTAAATACATGCTCCATACGTACCTCATGGTATTTTACCAAATACCTCAAATAACACACTGGCCGACACAGATCGTGCAAGCAAGTGGCAACAGACAGTGGCCATAAAGTCCAGTACCTACCGAACAGGCTGGAGAAATCACGGCAGAAACCAAAAACCACCTATAATCCAAAATCATCCACAAAAGGTTTCAAAATCTTAACAACCAAAGAGAAAAACAGTTCAAAAACCTCGCCTAAACTAGTTGGAGCTAACACAGCTCAGAGTTTTCTCAAACTTGCTCATACCAACACCAGAACTAACGACACTGGTCTCAAATAAAAGTCAAAGAGAGGAGCTACTACTTACAGCTCACGACGACCAGAATTGGTGAGCCAAACGGTCGAAAATGCAAAAAAATTGGACGTCTGAGCATTTTTCGGTATCCCTACTCCGGCCACCTCAGGCCTCAAGGCCGGACGGGAAACGACAAGTTTGGAAAGAGGATCTAAACAATACACCGGTGCTAAAATAGATTAGTCGATCTCCGGCCATCTGGAAAACGTCGATCGAGTGAAAAGTGAGGAGGGTTTCGGTTAGACCAGAGTTCTCAAGGAGGAATATATAACTTAGTCTTTTTGACCAACATTCCGATTCTTAGATCAGTGCAACTAGAACAACATAGCTTCAGCTCTGAACTGACTCTCAAATGGGGATTTGAAAGCCTCCTCTAAGCTTACTCCCAAATTAGGACATGCTATCGGGTCATCACATCTCTTAACAGATCAGCAAAGAGATACGCAGAATAGGACAACACTAATCATATCAGCTCACACTACTCAAATTAGTACAGTGATACTCAGATCAGCACAACTCTATCAGATCATCTTAGCGCTTCTCATAACAGTACAACGCTACTCAGATCAGCTCGCGCTACTCAAATTGGCACAACACTACTCAGATCAGCATCTCTTATCAGAAGAGTACAATGCTATTGGATCAGAACAGCTGCATCAGATTAGCTTAGGTCTACCAGGTTAGCTCTGCGCTATCGAATCAGCTCAGCTTGATCAGATCAGTCCAACTCTACCAGATCAGCTCAGCACTATCTGATTAACACATCTTTATCAGATCAGCCAAGATCAACCAGATCAGCACAGCCTGATTCCAATCAGCACCCTTCGATCAATCATCATAGCTCGATCCCGATCAGCACAACTCGATCCAGTTCAGCGCGGCTTGACCCTATTCAACATGGCTCAATATAGATCAACACAACTCAACCCAGGTCAGTACAGTTGTCTCCCATCTGATTGATCCTATCTGATTACTCTGATCTGATTGCTCCAAAGCCTTACATTTCTCCCCCCACTAAGAGAAATATATCATCCTCTAAATCTAAGTACGCACATACACCAGAAACTAGCAAGACAACTGCACAACAAACATCATCAAAAACCATCAGAAACCACTGCATATCAGAAACCAGTAAGAACCAGTACGTACCAGAAGCAAAAAAATATCAGTCCATACCAGAAAAACAACAAAACCAAAAAAACAACAATAAATCCAGTACTGACCAGTATGCACTGGAAAACATCAGAAATCAATATGGACCAACACACACCAGAAGCCAGCAAAAACCATAACACAGAGATTACATAGGAAGCACACATGGAGTAAACTAATATATTCTCAAACATATGAGGCCACTGTTGTTGCATTCGTGCCTCTAACTCCCATGTGGCTTCTTCTTTCCCATGTCTACTCAACCGAATCATTACCAACATAATTAGCTTGTTCTTGATCTTATTTCTCCTTTTTGTCCAAATTCAGTTCAACATAACTCAAGGTATGATCTAGCTCAACCTCATCGGCTCTCAACAAATGTGACAGATCAGGCTCATAATTCCTCTACATTGATACATGAAACACATCATGCATTGCAGGCAGTTCAGGAGGCAAGTGCAAACGGTACGCCAAGGATCCAATCCTCTCAACAACCTCATACGGTCCGATGTAGCAAGGAGCTTCTAAACGAAGCAACTTTCAAGAAAACACCATCACCAACTTGAAATTATAAAGGCCTACGCCTTTTACTCGCATAGTTGGCTTCATGATTCTGTGCTGCCTTCATCCTTTTCCAGATCAGATCAACTTGATATCTCATCTACTGTACAAGCTCTCGTGTAGACAACTGCCTTTCCTCAACTTCTTCCCAAAAGATCAGTGGTCTACACTTCCTACCATACAGTGCCTCAAACAGTGCCATCCGAATAATTTCTTGCAAACTTTTTTTTATAAGAAAACTCCACCAAGGACAATGATCCTGCCAACCTGCACAGAAATTCATCACCACAGCTCCGACTGACCATTAGTTTGGGGATGATAAGCAGTGATCATGGCTAAACTCGAACCCAAAGCTAACTGCAAGCTCTTCCAAAACCTATAAGTAAATCAGGAATCCATATTTGACACCATATAAACTGGTACACCATGAAATCTGACCACCTAATCAATGTACAACCTTACTCTGAAGCTCTGGAGAAATCAAATTGGATTAATCAGCTTGGAGTGGATCAGATCAGGCGTGAGCTGATCTGAGTGGAACTGTTGGGTGTGAGCTGAACTGTTCGCATAGCGCTAAGCTAATCTGATTGTACTATGCTGACCTAGTAGCGCTAAGCTAATCTGATAACACTGTGCTGATACAGTAGCACTGAGCTGGATTGTATAACGCGTGCTGTTAAGAGCTGGTAATAGGCTTAGGGGAGGTGTTGACGTCCCGAGCTGGAGGTCAGCTTAGAGGTCCATGCTGATCTGTTTTCACTATATATCTGCTAAGTTACAAATTCAAGTGCTGCCATTTTCCCTAACAAGATATATCGTGCGTCTTGAGAGCCCCATCTGATAGCCCTTGTCACTGTTCACTTGACTCACATATTTTTCCTGATAGCTGGAGATCGAATACTCAATTTGGAGCAAGTTTGGTACATTTGAAATCCTCTCTCCAAACCCGTCTTTTCTCGACCAGTTTTGAGGTGCATGGCCAGTGAAGGGATCAAGGTGATAGCTAATGCGTGCTATTTTTTGCACCTTCCGACCGATTGGCTCTTAAGTTCAGGTAACCATGAGCTGAAAGTGATAGTCTTCATCCGTAGCTTTTATTTGAGAGCAGTATCGTTATGCATGGTGTTGCTATGAGCATGTCTGAGCTAATTTCTCTCGGCCAGGTTTTTTGACAAGATATCCAGAGCTGATTTATTTCGATTGTTGAGCAGTTTGTGATCTGTTGTGGTTTTTTTTGGGTTGTAGGATGCCCCAAGGTTTGTTGTAAGCATCCTGACCGGTTGGTAGACCTTGGAGCTTCTGACGTAATTTCTCCACCTTGTTCGATAGGCATCGGACTCCTGGCCGTCGTATGTTGTCTTCAGCTGGCACGAGCTGTTTAGGCGTATGTGTGATCTGTTCGGCCATTGTGCTTAGTTTAGGTACCGTTGGTTAGAAGCAGTAAGGTACAAATGGATAATGTGCTTATAGCTTTCGTGGAGTATGATTTATGTTCTACGTGTTTTGAATGCAGTGTGTTGTTACCTGTGTTTACATATTGTTATGTGATTTCATTGCTATGACATGGCATCGAGCATAGGCATTCATATTGAGCCTTGAGATTTGTTTGGCAGCTTGTTGTGTTGTATTTCTACAGTATCTTGTGAATCGTGGAGTGGTGTTTGAGGTCGCACACTCACAAGGAGATCATTGGGGATGCATCGGGTCGCTCCCACCTCATCAGATGCTATGTCTGGATTCTTGGTGATGAGGGTTGTGATGGCACCCTCTGATTTACTTTACGTTGCAGGTAGCTCCAGTCCCCTCGATGATGGGACCACCTTCGTCATTGTTTCCATTGAGAACGCATCGGGTAGCTCCCACACCTTAAACAATGTTGTCACCTTGTTGATGATCGCTTTCATTTGGCCCTCTGGTCTTTGTAACCTTTATTCTTGCTACCAGACATGCATTTCATAGCATGTGGAATATATCATTCGTGCTTCAATTGTTGTTTTATATTTTTCTCCATACTGGGGTTTGACCCCTCCATTTGGGGTTTCTTTGGTCATGTTGTTGTCCATTACAGGTTATCTAGGTGGATCAGCTATACCAGGTGGAGCGTCAGGTAGTGGAGTCCCATAGAGTGTTGCTCGAGTGTCCCAGTTATGTATATATATATTAAATCTAGTCATTAACCATGGGATACCCTGTGTAGTTGTTGTTGTATATTTACTTGATGTTTATGTTTATGGTTGTGTATATATATATATATACTGTTTGGGAGATTTGATGCTGTTTTATTACATGGCTTTCTGCGTGTACTGTGAGCAGGACTAGCTCTGCATGTGTTTGAAATTGTTTTAAAGGGCCTTTTTAAAATTAATTCCAATTGAATACTACTGATATTTTGCGTATGCGTGTATTTTTACTTGCTATTTTTGTATCAGGCCCAAAATAAAAAAGAATTAATCCGGTTTTAAGCTTCTGCGTTTTAGCGTTAATTGTGTGCTTAATCCTTGATTATGGGCATCAGGCCTGACATTTTGGTATCAGAGTTTAAACTAGGATAAGCTTATTTGATTCTAGTACACCCGAGTCTGGACACGGTTTTTGTTTTATTTCATGTGCATGACTACGTGCTTTACCTGTATGTACTTGTTTATCCTTGGTGTCTCGTAGATGGCACCTAAGAGGAGAGTTAGAGCTGGTAAGAAGAATGCAGAGGAATTTAGGACACTGAATCATGAGGATGACATAGTTCAGCCTAGTCATCTTGAGCGTAGACATGCCAGACCGGTGAAGGACAAGGTGGAGCATCTGGCTCACCAGGTAGATGAGATGGAGTTGGTTTGGCCAGATTTCAGAGGATGAATCTTCCGACTTTCTCAGGTTCTGAGGGAGATTTGGTAGCCGAGGGCTGGTTAGAACTCATGGAAGATCAGTTTGATAAGGTTCACTATGATGCGGATCACGTCTGGCTACTTTTTAGTTGAGGGAGCATGTGCAGAGCTGGTGGAAAGGTGCTTCCAGAGCTATGAGAGAGACGGGTAGAGTGATTTCGTGGGAGAGCATCTGTGCCACTTTTCGACAGGAGTATATCCCATAGTTCTACTAAAATTCCAGGGAGCGTGAGTTCAACCACTTGGTGCAAGGCAGCTTGAAAGTGGTGGAGTATGCTCGACAGTTCTCTTTCATACTCTCCTATGTCCTTATATCGTGGGCCAAGAGAGGTCAAATCCGAACAAGTTCGTGAAGGGCTTGAGGCCAGATCTCTTTCCCTTGGTTTTCGTTGGTTGACCTGCTACTTACGCTGATGCAATGAACAGGATGATTGACTCAGATTTCAGATTCAGCTGCAGGGCTTGTTAAACATGCAGACTTAGATTCAGCCGCAGGATGCCCAGGAATTCCACCCCGTGCCTTCGGGGATGTATTATTTTCAACATCCTCAAGTGACTCAGCATTCTACTTGCCAAGGATTTAAGCCCTGAGGAAAGAAATTCGAGAAGAGGTCGAGTTATAGTTCTTTTTGTTCCGGCAGTTCTGGTGCAGGCAGCTCGAGGTCGATGTTTTGTGGCCAGTGTAAAGGTAGACATCTGACTTTGCAATGTATTGGAGTGCAAGGGTCTGTCTTCTTTATGGGCAGCATACGCACTATGCGAGGGTGTGTCCTTATGTGAGGAGTTAGCATTGATATCAATCGCAACAGGGTCAGTCTAGAGTATCTTACCGGAGACAGAATACCCCTGCTCAGTCTCAGTAGAAGTCAAGAATCCCACATCCTCGAGGGTCCTTCCACCATCCTGGGGTTTCACAGTTCAGAGGTTCCTCTCAGTCTCAGTTCTCGGGACCCTAGCAAGCTCGTGTGCATGCTATGACATGAGAACAAGCTAGTGATGCACCCGAAGGTGTCATTGCAGGTACTTGTTGTATTTTTAATTATTCTGCATGAGTTTTATTTGACATAGGAGCATCACATTCGTTTCTATATGATGTGTTTGTATGTGAGTATGGGATGGATAATATATTATGTGATGTTGTATCTGTGTCTACTTCTAGCGATGTGATTTTGTTTTCCGAGAGATAGTTTCCAACTATGTGATCAAGTTTGATGAGATCTGTTGTGGCATTTGATTAAGCTAGGAATGAGAGACTTTGACTGTATTTTGGGCATGGATTTCTTGGCTAGTTACAGAGCTTCAGTCGATTGTTTCCATGGAGTGATCAGGTTTAGACATCAGTTTGGTGAAAAGTGGGATTTCTATGGTAATGATTCCCGATCTATGATCACACTATGTAACGCTTAGAAAATCCTGATTACGTGGAAATGAGTGCATTACTAGGGAGAAAAGTATTTTAGAAAATTATATGTTATTTTATGTGATTTATTGCTAGTTTTATTGCTTCATGATATACATGTTCTGTTTTAGTCTGTTTGAGTTCCGGACGTGTGGACGAGACTAGGGACGACCGAGATGAAAATGATTTGAGATTTTTAAGCCTTAGAATTTTAAGAGCAAATTTATTATTTTTTAAGCAGCAATTTCCGAAAACTAGGGTTTTTATGATTATTTTCGAGGGGAACCCGTTTTTCACCTATACGGGCTATTTTAATGAGTTTTTCTATATTTTGAAAATATGGGAAATTATTATTACGAAAATTTAATTTGGAGGCTTGATTTGGGAGTTTTAAAACATATTTTAATTAGTGGGGGGCTTAATGGGAAAAGCTCTTTTTATGCTATCCTTAGAGGGGTCTTGTTTATCACATCTCATTCTCCCCTAAACACAATTTTTGCAAAACCCTAGCCTCCTCCCTTTCACTATAGCCATCCCCTCCCCCATTTTTCACAACCCCATCGGTTCTTCAAGTATTTGGGTGAATTCAAGGTGGTCTTGTCCCGATCTCGCGTCCTACGCTTTGGTAACTCACAATCTTCTTTATACTCCAATCCAGGCATGTAATATCTATTATTTTCTCACCATTTACACCATATTAAACTTTTTTAATGATCAAGTGCATGAATTTTATGTGATTTGTTTAGATCCACGTTTAACGTTTTAGATCCATGCATGATTCATAACCTTCATTATGTTTTTGATTTGATCTTGTGTTGCTTCAGTCCAGAGGGGTTCAAGAGGCTATGGATCGAGTCTAGGATGTTTAATTAGGGTCCATGGACGTGGAGATCGTGGCTCGATCACGGTCGCATCAAGATCCAAACCATGGCCGGTGTTGTCGCCCCATGCACCGTGTGCGAGACGTACACTTCATGCGTTTCGTGCATGTGGTGGGGCTCACGATTGGGGTTGGGTCTAGGGGAACCGGCCGTACCTGGGGTGGTCCAGTCGATGGGGTACCGGCCATGGGCGGCCGGATCAGGAGGGCCGATGGCTGGAAGTGGCGTGTGGCGTGAGGGTGTGCGGCGCGTGTAGTTTAGGGTTGTTGTGCATGGGCCGGACGGTTCGGCTGGACCGGTTGGTTGGGTTCGGTTGGACTGAGCCGGTTAGTCGAGGATCGAGTCAAAATGTTTTAAGTTTGGTCTAACTTATTGTAATTCCGGACCGGTTATTTTAATTTTAAAGTATAGGGTCCAATTTTAAGATTATTTGGGCAAACCTTTTAAATTCAAAATTAGTCAAATTTTAATTATTGTTGGACCTAATAATTTTTTTAAGTTTCACAGTCAAAATTGTGGCTTTTGGGATTTTATTTAGTCAAAATTGGTCAATGGGTTTTTAATTAGTCCAATTTTTAATATTTGATTTTTTTGTGGTAAAGGATGGAGTTTGTAAATTTTAAAGGTTAAATTTAAAGTTTTGAGTCAAGTCATGTATAAGGCCAAGTTTAAATTTTAAGTTAAGTCTAGGTTCTTTTGGGCTTAGAAGTAGTGGGGCAGGCTCCTAAACCAGTCCTTGACAGGAGTAGAAAATGTAGAAGCCCGTGAATATATATTTAATTATATATGTAGTATTCTATGTATGATAAAATTTTAAATGAATGAATTAAATATATATTGACGGGCTAAGCTTTTAAATTGCATGTTTTTATGAAATGCACGCATCATGAGAATTTATGAAACGTTAAAGACATGTTTTTAAAGAATACCCGAGGGATTGAAGTGATTTGTAGCAAGTTTAATGATGGGAGCAAGTAGGGATACCGGGCCCGAGGATCCCCTGTTTTAATGTATTACGAGCTTATGGATCCACGTGATCACGAAATGGTGAAGTGGCAGCGTGTGTGGGATCCCGAGATAAGGTCGGTTGAACCGCACCGTCACGTACGTTGGTTCTTGTGATTGATCAATCACACGCCCGCTCATATTTCACGGATACGACTCACACGTTTTTAATGTTACGTTATGTCATGCCTTATTTTGTATGCTATATGATTATGACATGTTACGAATCATGTTTTACGACCATCCACGCATGCATGTTTTAATGTTATTTTATTATGTGTATGTTCTTGCATGTGATTTTATTATACGTACTTTGTTATTTTAAAAGATAAAGCATGCTGGCCTTTATGCTCACTAGGTTTAAATGGTGCAGGTGAGACTGCTGATGAGTTTTTCCCTACTGGCGGTGAGGACCTCTGAGCGCCCGCTGCCGCTGTACCCCGTGACAACTTTGACGTTTTATCTATGTTATGACACACTTTTCAGTACTTTATCTGTCATGATCAGTTACCGCTACTTTTACTTGATCTGGTTTTAAACAGCATGGATGATTTTATGTTTTAAAATATTCATTTATTTATGGTTAAAGTAATGTGAGAAAATTTTTTTAGGGGACGAGCCATACTTTTTAGTTTATTAATTCCGCACACGATTTTAAAAAAAAAATTTCTAGAGTCTGGTTCATTTCAGCTGGTATAGAGCCAGGTTCTGGTGGGGTACTAGCCTGCTGCGTGGAGCTCAGAAGTCTCACTGCCAGTCTGTAAGTTTTTAAGGTTTCTACGATTCATATTTTTGCATGATGCATGTTCTATTTCTGCATTAATTTTACCTTGGAGTTTAATAGTTAGATGCCAAGTCATGTGCTTAGATTTACGTGAAAGGTTTTGGGTGCCAGTATGCCTCCCAGACGTGCTAAAGATCAGCAGGATGATGACGCACCCCCTCCTCCCCCACCTCCGCAGTTGACGCCATATGAGAGGGCTCGCGTGGACATGCTAGCCGGGATCACCAGGATGCTTGAGAGGCAGTCGAAGCATTATGGGAAGTCTTATGAGGAGGATGTGGCTGAGCGGTTCCACAAGCAGGGACCCAAGGAATTTGCTGGGTTGAATCTAAGTAGAACTCTTAGACCTTCTAGGACTTGACTTAAGAACTTAGACGGGTAGGACTAGCGAACCTAGTAATGTTTTAGGAATCGATACTATTTTGGGAACCTAGATTAATTGTAAACGCGTGCCTGAGTGATGTTTCGATTTCAGGAGAGATGTTTTGGGGGTCACTACCCTTGCCTTTATAGACTCAGGGACAACTCACTCGTTTATTTTGAGTACGTTCACACAAATGATGGGTATTATTCCGAAGAGCTTGGGAGTAGCTCTCGCCGTGATGGTTCCATCAGGAGAGGAGTTGACGATGATCAGCGTCGTGCAGGGATTGACGATGATGTTCTAGGATCATGCGGTCAGAGCAGACCTGGTCATTTTGCCGATGTCAGGATTCGACCTCATCCTAGGTATGGATTGGTTGATGGAGTTTGGAGTGGTGATCGATTTCCAGCGGAGTTCAGTGACTATCAGGCCGCCAGGGCAGGAGACCTTCTTGCTTGAGGCAGCGAGGAGACTGCGGAAGCCCAGATTCATATCATTATACAGGCCAAGAAGCTAGTGGAGCTTGGTTTTCAAGCGTTCTTGGCTAGTAGTACTGCTTCATTCAGCAGGGCCTTCACTGTCGGATGTGGAGGTAGTCAGGGATTTTGTAGATGTATTCCCTGATGATGTTGTGGGAGTTCCATCAGAGCGAGAGGTGGAGTTTTCGATCAAGCTGATGCCAGGTACAGTGCCTATCTATAAGACACCATATAGTTTGGCTCCTATCGAGATGAAGGAGCAGATAAAGGAGTTGCTCGACAAGGGTTTCATACGCCCTATGTTTTCTCCATGGGGCGCGACAGTTCTGTTTGTGAAGAAGAAGGATGACAGCATGAGGTTGTGCATAGACTACCGGGAGTTGAACCGTGTGACAGTGAAGAATAAGTACCCACTCCCGAGGATAGAGGATTTATTTGACCAGTTGCAGGGAGATTCGGTTTTCTCGAAGATTGATTTGAGATCTGGCTACCATCAGTTGAGAGTTAGAGAGGAGGACGTGTCCAAGACTGCATTTCGGACACGTTACTGCCACTATGAGTTCCTGGTGATGCCGTTTGGCCTGACGAATGCCCCAGAGATTTTCATGGATTTGATGAACATGGTCTTCAGACAGTCTTTGGACCAATATATGATTGTTTTCATCGACGACTTTTTGGTCTATTCGAGGAGCTTAGAGGAGCATAGACAGCACTTGCAGACCGCACTACAGACGTTGAGGGAGCACAGATTGTATGCCAAGTTCAGCAAGTGCGAGTTTTGGATTGAGCAGGTGACATTATTGGGGCATATCGTTTCTAGGGATGGGATTTCATTTGACCCATCAAAGATGGAGGCAGTTCAGAACTGGGGGTTCCAAAGAATGCAGCGGAAATTCACAGTTTCTTGGTTGGGCAGGTTACTACCGCAAGTTTCTCAAGAGCTTCTCTTCGATTTCAGTGCCCTTGACAGCCCTGACCAAGAAGAATGCGAAATATGTGTGGAGTCCTGAGTGTCAGAGGAGCTTCGATCAGCTGAAGGAGGCTCTCACTTCAGCACTAGAGTTAGCGATGCCAGTGGATCACGAGGAGTTTGTGGTTTATACGAACGCTTACCTGAGAGGGTTAGGTTCAGTTCTGATGCAGGGAATCAAGGTTATCGCATATGAGTGGAGGGAGTTGAAGAGTTATGAACAGAACCATTCGACGCACGATCTGGAGCTTGCAGCAGTATTGTTCGCATTGAACATTTGGAGACTCTACCTGTACGGTGAGAAGTGCCAGATTTTGTTAGAGTAGGTGCCCAACTAGCCAACTTGTGGCGTGTGGGTTCCTGTTGACTCTATGTAAAACGATCTTTATTTATGCATTCTTTTATGGCATTCTTTATCTTCATTATTATAACTACAATTGTTGGATAAAGACCTTGAATGCACTATAGTGTATGTTAGATGTGATAGTTGATTTGACGGCTATCATGAAACACATCTAAAAGTCAATGTATATTCTAAACCAGTTACTAGTCGATTGGACCGTCAAAAAGAGGATAAGGACCACCCAAGCTTGAGACTAGCATCTGCGATGCAAAGTACCATGTTTCATTGGTAGGGAACATAGAGATGTTCTGAGCATGCAGATGGATAGTGACCTGGTGATCTATCGAACTACCCTCGTTCGGACTTTCCAAGTGGTTACCATTTGTCGAGTGGATTAAGTCCGAGGTCTTGGTTGTACAGATTAGTCCTTATTACTCGAAACGTCATTTAGAATCTACATGATAGGTGCCTCACTTTGACCCGTTTATAGACTCAGCTGGGGTCATCAGGTGGCGGGATTGGGTGAGGTCTCGATGCATGTAGGAGTCGATGTTTCATTGTCGAGGAGTCACCGCTTGCCCTTGTGCGTGGATATCCTATGCTATCTGAGGAGATAATAGTGTGACAAATCTCTGTCCAGAGTACTAA
The DNA here is from genome assembly GCA_001598015.1 of Dorcoceras hygrometricum. Taxonomy (NCBI): domain Eukaryota; kingdom Viridiplantae; phylum Streptophyta; class Magnoliopsida; order Lamiales; family Gesneriaceae; genus Dorcoceras; species Dorcoceras hygrometricum. The sequence goes on along the minus strand of KV003155.1, from coordinate 125,062 downwards.
ATGTGTTTTAGGTAAATGGGTTTACCTAGTAACACATGCGATGTCACTATTTGATCTCCAAGATGTATGCATGGTTATTGGATCTCTAGCGACTCTCGATTTACCAATAGTCATTGATCTAATCGGGATATTTGAGTTGAAAGGACCGTATTGTACGCCAACCATGACCGACTGGTTCTTGCAGGCACTATCAGTGATACCTAGGGGATCATGGGACGATGTTGCTAGACGCTTTACCATGATCCGATGGATAACTTCGAAAATATGTTTTCGGAGTCACAAAAAGTTGTGAGCCCACGGCTAGCTGTATCCCTGAACCATTGAGGGCCACACAAGTACTGGTTTCCCGATTCCCGTAGGGATATGCTACTCAAATTGTTGAGTATAGTAGGAGGAAGGTTGGGAGTATGACTTCCTAAAAGTAGCTAAGGGAGTAGGACTTCCATATTTAGCTAATGAGAGTAAAACTGTCATAGATAGTGGTACTGTAAAATTTGGTTTTGCGTCATAATTATCAGTTTTGTAAACTGAGCACATCGGTGATATCTGATCATCCATCGAGATTATGATGAGACCAAAATCGAGTGAGTCGAAATGAATGTTCACAGTTCGACTTGAACCGAATGTTCACAGTTTGAGTTGAACCGAATGTTTAATGTTTGTTCAAAATGTTCACTGTTTTGTTTAAATCAAACTCTATCCCTCAATCTATAAATATGACAATGAGGAGACACTTTCAAAAGAGAGAAAGAAAAACACCAAAAGCTATTCAGCAAACTCCTCCCCTCTCCATTATTCCCTTGCCACCGTCGGAATTTGTTCCGACCATCTCGGCGAGAAGATTCCGTCCGTGAAATTTTCGTCGGTTTTCTAGTGCAAACCGGCGAAGGAGTGGAGATTCTGGTTGTGGACCGGATTAGGCATCGATCCAGCCGTTCAACCGTTGAAGTGCCAATTTCCTCATGGAATTGGTCGGAGCCAGGTGCCTAGATGCCATCAAGGTACCTTCTAAATATCATATGAATGTTTTGATTATTGTATATGTGTATTGACCGTTCTCGGGCTCCAAATTTTTAAATTCTTCCACTGCGCCCCGGGAGAGGGATCCGGATCCGCCGCTACGCCAACAGTGGTATCAGAGCCTTGGTTCGGATCTGTCAATATACAAGTCTGCCTGAAGGGCGTTGCTTTGTCTAAGGAGGTTGGTTTTTAAGTGAGCCTTAGCCTCTCCAACCACCTGGAAGCACTCTTAGAGAATGTTAGTCCATGACTTCTAAATTGATCATAAGACAAAAGTTTATTCGATAAGATCATGAAGCTAAGGGAATTTAAATTGTTTAAAATTCCTACCTTCCATCAACAGTGGTTGTACATCGATGCTACCCGTATACATAGCCCGGCTCATATTATTGGGGGGGTTCTGTGTGCCGGAAGGTTTTACACGTCATTGACACTTGTTGTGAGTTGGTTGGAACTCACTTTAACGTTGGCTCATATTATTGGGGACATTAAGGGGACCGTCCATCATGACTCAACATTGATGGGTCATCTTGACACGTGATAGTAATCGGCGTCATATTATTGGGCCCTTACTGGACGTGAGGTAACTACATGGAGGTTGCACCTATTGCGATTGGGCTCTACCTTTTGAGGGTCATGGTTGGATGATATTATTTGGGACCATGATTTCTTGATTGGACTCTGTGTACCCACTAAGGAAACTTGATTTCTCGATTTCATTAGAGGGTGATGAAATAGTAAAATAGTGGGAGGGTACTTCATAAAACTAAACGACCATGTTTAATGTCTTAGCGTTTTTCATGAATAGTCTGTACTGCATGTCTGTTTTTCTTTTCAGTATAAACTGCTTTCATTATGTTTTCGATAAAAAAAATCACTTGCTGCTATACTGGATAGCAACAAGTTCATTGGCTTAAACTACCAAGATTGGCTTCGAAATCTCAAGATTGTCTTGGCTTCGGAGAAACATCTCTACACGCTAGAGAAGAGCCCTCCAAAGGAAGCCCCTGCCAATGCCAGTCCCGAGGAGCTGGAAAAATTGGAAAAACTGGTGGGATGATGAGCTTAAGGCACGATGCTATATGATAGCATCTATGTCCAACGAATTGCAGTGGCGGTTTGAGAAGCGAAGTATGCTGCTGGCATACACCTTCATCTCAAAGAGCTGTATGGGGAACTTCCACATGAGCTGTCTGTGGATCTGCTTCTCCTCTCCCTGCCTGCTGCATTCGACCCCTTTGTGGTCAACTTCAACATGAACAAGCTGAAAGCCATCCTTGAAGAGGTGGTAAACATGCTTGTCGTGTTTGAGGGGACTATAAAGAAGGACAAGCCCGTCCGCCTTTTGGGCTCTTCTTCCTCTACGAAGAAGGGGCCCAAACGCAAGGGTAAAAAGCGTTCTGCCCCTGCGAAGGAGGGAAAGCCCGCCAAGAAGCCAAAGGCAAGGGCTTCAAAGCCGAACAAATCTGAAGATGTTTGCCACCACTGCCAAAAGCCTGGGCACTGGAGGAGGAACTGTAAGGATTACCTCGAGCAGTTGCGAACTGCAAAAGGTATGTTCTACATTGAAATAAATATATCTCTTAACTCGAATTCTTGGGTACTTGATACCGGATGTGGATCTCATATCTACAATGATTTGAAGATAATGACAAGAAGCCGGCGTCTTAGGGAGGGTGAGACCCACTTGAGGCTTGGCAACAGAGCAAGGTTGCGGCCGAAGCTATACGAGATGTTTATTTATTTCTTTCTACAAATTTTAAGTGTTTTTGAGAAACGTTTTATTTGTTCCTGAATTAATAAAGAACATTATTTCCGTTTCTATGCTTGATAGTGATGGATATTATTGTCATTTTGCCAATTCTATTTGCAATATTTACAAGAATGAATGTTTGATTGGAATTGGGGAAAGCGAAAACGATCTATAAACCTTAAAATTAAGAGAAGTTCCAACTAGCGATGTGGAAACACATACAACAACAATAGAAAGGAAAAACAATAGTCTGAACCCGGCACAACTTTGGCATGCTAGGATAGATCATGTTTCCTTAAATAGGATGAACAAGTTGATTAGGAGCGACATGTTTTATATGTCTGATATTAACTCCTTACCAACTTGTGAATCCTGTCTCAAAGGAAAAATGACAAAATTACCCTTCACGGGCAAGCCTGAACGTGCTCAAGGTCTATTGGATTTGATCCATACTGATATATGTGGCCCAATTAGCATTGGTACTAAGTTCGGTCACACCGACTTCATCACCTTTACCAATGATCACTCTAGGTATGGGTACTTGTACTTAATGAAGCACAAGTCTGAATCCTTTAAAAATTTCAAAGAATTCAAGGCTGAAGTAGAAAATAAATTGGGAAGGAGTATTAAAACACTTCGATCCAATCGAGGTGGAGAATACTTAAGTGCCGAATTTCAAGACTATCTTAATGAGAATTGGATTCTCTCTCAATGGACCCCTCCAGCCACATCACAACTAAATGGTGTAGCGGAGCGTCGTAATCGAACCTTCATGGAAATGGTTCGATCTATGATGAGCTTAAATGAACTTCCTACCTCGTTTTGGGGCCATGCGCTCGAAACAGCGGTAATTTTGTTGAACAATGTCCACAAAGGTAGTGGATAAAACTCCATATGAGATATGGAGGGGCAAGCAACCCAAGTACTCGTACTTGAGGATTTGGGGATTTCCTGCTTACGTGAAACAGACTGTCAGGCCTCGTGCTCTAAACATAGTAAAAACACCAAAACACATGCGGAAGCTATCAAAAAGTGGGTATAATTTTCGCTTTTGGCCTGACGGTTTGAAACAATATAATTTAAAATAGCGCAATACTCTGAACTACCAAGACTGGCTCCGCAACCTCAATCTTGTATTGGCTTCGGAGAAACTTCTCTATGTGATAGAGAAGACTGCTCCGAAGTTTGCCCCTGCCGATATCAGCCCTGAGGAGCTGGTAACGCTTAAACAATGGTGGGACGACGAGGTTAAAGCTCGGTGCTATGTGATGGCATCGATGTCAAATGAAATGCAACGGCGTTTTGAGAAGACGAAGTACGCTGCTGACATACTTCATCATCTCAAAGAGCTGTACGGGGAGAACTCTCGACATGAGAGGTTCACGGCTGTCAAGGAGCTGATGACGAGCCGCATGCGCGATGGGACTTCGGTCCGTGAGCATGGGGTTCGTATGATTGGGCTCGTTGAAAAGCTGTCGGGCCTTGATATCGCACTTCCACATGAGCTGTCTGTGGATGTACTTCTCCTCTCGCTACCCGCTGCATTTGACCCCTTTGTGGTCAACTTCAACATGAACAAGCTGGAAGCCACACTTGAAGAGGTGGTGAACATGCTTGTAGTGTTTGAGGGGACTATAAAGAAGGACAAACCCGTCCTCCTTCTGGGTTCTTCTTCCTCTGCAAAGAAGGGACCCAAACGCAAGAGAAAGAAGCGCTCTGCTCCTGCGAAAGAGGAAAAGTCTGCCAAGAAGCCGAAGGCAAGGGCTTCTAAGCTTAACAAGAGCGAGGACGTTTGCCACCACTGCCACAAGGCTGGGCATTGGAGGAGGAACTGCAAGGAGTACCTCGAGCAGTTGCGAACTGCAAATGGTATGTTCTATATTGAAATAAATATGTCTCTAAATTCAACTTCTTGGGTACTTGATACCGGATGTGGATCTCATATCTGCAATGATTTGCAGGTGATGACAAGAAGTCGACGTCTTAGGGAGGGTGAGACCCACTTGAGGCTTGGCAATGGAGCAAGAGTTGCTGCAGTAGCTATAGGAGATATTAGTTTATTTCTGTCTTCAAATTTTAAATTGTTGTTACGAGACGTTTTATTTGTTCCTGAATTAATTAAAAACATTATTTCTATTCCTATGCTTGATAGAGATGGATATTCTTGTATGTTTGCTAATTCGATTTGCAATTTTTACAAGAATGAATGTTTAATTGGAATTGGGGAACGCGAAAACGATCTATACACCTTAAAATTAAAAGACGTTCCAACTCGCGATGTCGAAGCACACACAACAAGGAAAACAACACAACAAGGAAAACAACCAAGCCCCAGAGGGACATGGGGTCAAACCCCAGTACGGAGAGCAACTATAAACAGTAGTAAACAGCATGAATAAAATGCAGATGCTATGCATGAGGAAGAAAACAACAGCTCAACGGGATCTGCAACAGAATATGTGGCCACGGTGAGTGTAGGACATGTGGGTGCTACCCACTCACCCCTACTCACCCACCCTTACCAGATGCATCAACAACCCCACATATGAACTGTGGTAGCTAGCCACTCGGTGCATAAGGTAAATGAGAGTGCGGAATCACCGCTCGCCCTCGCATCCTGGTAAGTAAACAGAACAACAACAACAAAGCAATGGCTGCAAAAGCTGAACGGAGATGCAAATGCGTGTATGCCACAGCTGGAATAACAAGCACATAAACATATGCGAACAATAATAACATCAGCACGTATACACCACATAACCAACAGCCATCTCACAAAACAGCAGCCAACAATAGTAATCTCACAAATTATCCAAGCCATAACATCGCTGTATTAAAAGCTCCAATCCGTACCTTAATTCCTAGCACAGTTACCACAACGAAGGTCCCGAGAAAGCTGAACAACAACCTGTCAAGGCACACAGGGGATAAATCATCGGGACTCAAATTCACAGAAGGTACTGTCGGGAGTTAAAACTCAACCAGCGATCAATCCCATCAATACCACTTAACAGGGAGCTTAAATCAACTTACTAAAGCTAAGATCTTACAACAATTCGAAGCTACCTGCTCAACTTCGCGACCTCGCTCTAGCTAACAACAGCCTCCAAGAATGGTACAATATGGAAGAGCTTCTCGAGAGGAGTCCAACGCTACCTCGCACGCATCAACAATGGCCAGCAACGACGGGAATTCACCGGAAAAGCTCACGGTGAACATTGCTCTAGGGTTCGAGAAACAAATGACGAATGTCGGGAAATTATACTAAGTATGGAATCTGATGTCTCAATCAAAGACCAAGTCTTCCTATATATAAATCCCGTAGCTGCTGAAATCTGATTTAAAATTCCACCGACATAACCAGCAGGCACCAACAAACCATCGGCTGGTCGAACCCTGCAAGCATAATCCCAAAGACATCGCAGCGACTTAACAAAACGACGTCGCACCGCTTACGTCATCAAATCTGCCACCAGATGGTCGCCTAAAACCATCGGCTGATTTCTCTCGCGTGAAATCCTTCCAAAAGCTGGTACCAGCAGCAACATATAAAACGCATCATTGCAATTAATCAAAACGGCGACGCACAGCTGACGTCATCAAATCCGGTCGCTAACTCTCTCTCAAAACCAGCTGCAAGCTACAAAAGAGTTGACCAGCGTTGACGTCTGGAAATTGAATATGCGCATCGACTGGTTCCTTAGCGTTAGCCAAACGACGACGTTTCCTCCTCGCGCTACAGGGATGTTGACCCGCGTTGACATCTGCTTCGGCTGAACAATCAGCAGGCACACACACGCGACCAGATCTCACACTAGCGCTACACCAAAACGACGTCGCTCCAACTTATTCAAACGACACCGTATCCAACCCGATACAAATTCACGCTAAGGCAACAGCTGATATTACAAGTGCTACCAGATCTCTCCAAACGACGGTGTTTCATAATCCTGCGTTACCAAAACACGTTGCGATTGGTTTTCACTATACAACCAGCTTTCACCAGAAACCAGCTTTTACCCAAAAATACCAAAATTACGAAAACTTCCAGAATTGCTTAAAATGCGACGTCGCTCCAACTTATTCAAACGACCCCGTATCCAACCCGATACAAATTCACGCTAAGGCAACAGCTGATATTACAAGTGCTACCAGATCTCTCCAAACGACGGTGTTTCATAATCCTGCGTTACCAAAACACGTTGCGACTGGTTTTCACTATTCAACCAGCTTTCACCAACCAGCTTTTACCCAAAAATACCAAAATTACGAAAACTTCCAGAATTGCTTAAAATGCGAAATCTGACCCGAAAATGCCAACCAAACTTACAAACAGAGATCTAAACCACCAGAAATC
>KV003155.1:82948-111896 GCA_001598015.1 Dorcoceras hygrometricum | reverse complement strand
CGATGCACCGGTGTCAAACAACACACGCGTATGAAAGTCAAAAACAAGGCAAGTACCTGCGATCACCCGACTCGGTGTCTCCTCGGCCTGCTCCCTAGTGATGGCGTTAACCTGAGCATGCTGGGGTCCAGAGAAGAAAGGCTGAGACGATTGTCCGAACCGCGACGGACCAGGCTGCTGAAAAGGCCTAAACTGAGTCTCACCCAATCGGGGCTGCGGAAACTGAGTGGAACGACCGCTAGACTGACCTCCACGATCCTGAGGCTGGGCCGCGTTCTGCTGTGATCCAGCTGATGGACACACTCTCGCAAAATGCCCGTACTGACCACAAAGGTTGCAGGAACCCTGCACACCTACACATCGATGGAAGGATGCTTTCCACCGCAAAAGCCACAAAACTCAGTCCGAGATCCACTGCTACTCGAACTGCCTGAACCAGAAGAGCCAGAACCCGACTTCTTCTTGAACTGCTGACCTCGGGGTCGAAACCTCTGACGGCCAGACTGCTGAGCCACCTGCTGCTACTGCTGCTGGGGCTAATGGGCTGACTGGGAGGACTGTGAAGACTGCGCTCCCTGAATAACAGGACGACTAACCTGCACCGCCTGCTGCCTGCGAGCACGACGACTCTGCAAACCTCCTCAATATCAATAGCAGTGTCAACTGCTTCAGCATAGCTCTTGGGTTTGCTAGTCAACACCATCTAATACAACTCTTCATTCAAGCCCTCAAGAAATCGAGTCCGCTTGGCCCTGTCCCGGCCAGAAACATGGGGAACGTACGCCAACAGAGAAGAAAACTTCCTAGCATACTCCCGAACAGTCATCGAACCCTGCTCCAGATGATCAAACTCCCGCTCCCGGGTGTTCACGTAAGACTCGGGTACATACTCCTGTCGGAAGGTCTCGCAAAAACTGTCCCAAGAGATCCCAACACCGGTCTCTAACAAGGTACTCGAAGCACCTCACCACCAGCGCTCTGCAGCCTTCTTAAGCAAGAGGGTCGCTAAAATCAGCCGAAGATCATCATCATACTGCACCCGATCGAAAAGACCAATGATATTCCAGAGCCACGAGTCTGCATCCTCACTGGACTCGTCACCATTAAAAACTGGAGGGTTCATCATCTAAAACCGTGCTATCACCACATCCATCCACTCCACCGGGGGAGGCAAGTCACCAACTTCCTCCTCCTCGTCATGCCTACTACGCGGACTAGGAGCGCTATGCTGATCCTCATTCTGCCCTGCTTATTCCTCAAACTTCCCCTACCTCTGCCACGACGTCTAGGCGGCATCTACGAAAACACTCAACAGGATCAAGCAAAATAGAACAGATACAGCATAGATAGCACAACAAGATGCAGCACATAATCACATAGTCAAGCACATGCAACACACGACACTGTGCCTAGACTCAAGTGTGATCAAGGAAATTGAACTTACCGAGCTTAAGCTCTGATACCAAAAATGTCAGGCCTCGTGCTCTAAACAGAGTAAAAACACCAAAACACATGCGGAAGCTATCAAAAAGCGGGTAAAATTTTCGCTTTTGGCCTGACGGTTTGAAACAATATAATTTAAAATAGCGCGATACTCAGAGCAGGTTGTTCTTGAACGAGCACTGATTTTAAAACACATGTGCTATGATTTTAATGTTTTAACTGTTTTGAGAAACTTATTTTATGAAGGCCAGATCTGTTTTTATATAGAACCGGTTTTTCGCTTGATGAACTGTCGGGATGCGCGGAAACTTATTTTATGAAGGCCAGATCTGTTTTTATATAGAACCGGTTTTTCGCTTGATGAACTGTCGGGATGCGCGAGTCTCGGGCAGATGCCAAGCTTCTATTTTCGTTGTGCTGTAAGATCACTTGGAGCGAGGCTCAGTGACAAGCACATGGGGCGAGATAGAAGAAGGAAAATCTGAGCTGTTCTCTGTACTGGTTCTTCATAATTTTGAGTAACTCAGTAGCACGTGTTATTTGAAATATTTGTATGCTCTGATGTGTTTAGATGTTCTACTTTTTGCGGATTCCAACTGATGCAAAATTTTGAGTTTAAAAATGATTTGAGCTCATGTTATAAAAGATAGGGAGAGTGGCGTCACTGGCGTTTATAATTTTGAGTTATGCATCAGTTTCGCTTTTGAAAATCATATAATGTTGCATACGGTGCTTCCCAAATGCTGTTTTCTTTTTTCAAAATTAAAACTCCTGCTGTTTCGTTGTTTTGTTGAAACAGTGTAGGGAGAGTTTTTTTTTTAAATAGAGGGAAGACCAGCAGTTCACTTTCTTTTTGATTCCCACAAAAAGGGAGAGAATTGTTAGAACATGCATCGTTGATTTAAGGTTTTTTGTAAATCAAAAAGGGAGAGATTGATGGATCTGTTTTGACAGATCCTGATTAAGTTTTGAATTACACAAAACCTGTTATTGTGATTCTAACAATTCTACTTGAGTGTACAGATTCTAGCTATCGAAGAAGACGATGAACAGTCGAAGAATCTGTCCAGCCGATGGTTCGCAATATATTGATTCAGCAGTTGGTTTGGTGTTCATGGAATCGGCAGCTGGATTGGCAATGGAGACGTCCAAAGTTGAATCAGCTGTTCGTAATCAGGCGGAGGCCAAGTTGAATCAGCTGGAGCATGATGAACCAGCTGAAACGATGACAACCAGCTGCAAGCGCTAAAGAGCGAACTGAAACAGCTGGTACATGTATTGAGAAGTCTGCTGAAGAGATAAATCGAAGAAGAAGATTCCAATTATAAGTACTGTTGACGAATCTGTTAGCAGTCGCGATTATAAGTACTGTTGATGAATCTATTAACAGTCGCTATTTAAGAAGAAGAAGAATCGCAAGCTGGAGCTGGAGTGATAAAGATAAGCTGGAGCGTAATTTGTAGATGACATCAGCAGTGACGTCATCATTCAGCAGGAAGCTACAGTGATCAGCAGATGAAGTTTCAGCAGTTGAGAAGATGCGCAAGCTATGGAATCAGCTGTGATGACATCAGCAGTGATGTCATCACAATCAGCAGAAGCAATCAGCAGATGAAGCGAAGCGCAAGAGATGATGCGACGCCGTACTGGAGAATCAGCAGATGGATTAGTGTTTATGACGTCATCGGTGACGTCATCATATTCAGCAGATGTTTTGAGAAAGCAGTCTCAAGAATCAGCAGGTAGCTTGCATCCAGACGCAAGAGGAAGCGACGTCGTAGAGGAGACAATCCAGTCACAAGCTACTATTCACCAGCAGATAGTATTTGAAGATAGCGATAGCAAAACGATGTCGTTTACAATAAGTTGATACGACAGCGTTTTGCTCTTGCGCTAAAGATTCAGCAGGAAGACTTTGCGTTGATATTTCAGCAGGCGCAAGCTACAGTGGATTCAGTCGCTAACCAAAGATTTCCAGACGCAGTGTTTGAGTATCCAGACGCAAGAAGATAAATCTATTGTTGTTGAAGAAGATTCAGGCGAAGCAATTGATAAACCAGACGCAAGCAACAGCAGCATCCAGTCGAGAGCTCATATGAATCAGCTGTTGCTACGCATCCAGTCGTTGGGAAATCCAGTCGTGAGCTACAGTATCCAGTCGCAGAAGATCCAGACGCAAGAATAGAAGAAGTAGCAAAGCGCAGCAGTTGAAGAATGGATCAGCAGCGAAGCAGTTGACGATTTACGAAGAGTTATCAAAGCTGGATGTCAACTGCTGAGCGTAATTCAAATGGCAAAAGCGACAAGACGCAATAAAACGCTCAAGATGAAAAGAATCAATGGCTGAGATTTAATCGTGCATATTGCCTCAATTCAAGGGAACAAGCTTTGTACTATTCTGGGAAATAGTACACTTTACAGAGGATCGTTGCACTGAAATGGAAAGAAGACAAATTAGCCATATGAAGCGCTGAACAGATTTGGAATCTATCTAACGGCCATATTTCAAATACAGGCTATATATTCGAGAAGCGCCATTGAAGAGTTGTTGGTTCCGTTGGTCACTGTGAAGCTATCGCAGAGAATAAGTCAATTGCACAGTGCACCAACAAGAGGAAAAATGAAGAGAAAGACGAAGCAATCGACCGCCATTAGAAAAGAGCTTTTCACGAGAGTCGATTGCTGAGTCTAGATTAGCTTGTTAGAGCATGTCCCTCGTGTGTGAGAAAATCAGAGAGTTGAGCGTTTCATTGTATCAATCTCACACACCGAGATTCATTCACATCTATCTGTGAATGAATCTCGAAATCTGTTTACAGTTCCCGTCCAAGCACGATGACGTAAAACTCATGTGTATGTAGTCAGTCACACAGTTGCGGCTGTTGTGCATCTTGTGGAGTCTAGGAGTTCTCACAGCTGCTGGTTTTGGGATTGGGTCTGTACACGCAGTTGTAAGATCAAATCTTCTAGTAGTGGAGCCTTCCGAGGTGGAAGAAGGGGAGATGTAGGATGTTGATATCCGAACTTCCAGAAACAAATATGCTGTGTTCTGTATCGTGTTCTGTTATTCATTCAGCATTCGATTTACTTTAGCACGCATACATGCATAACAGAAATCAGCACGCATGCATATCAGTTCAGAACTTGCTAAGGGGAGATGTAGGATGTTGATATCCGAACTTCCAGAAACAAATATGCTGTGTTCTGTATCGTGTTCTGTTATTCATTCAGCATTCGATTTACTTTAGCACGCATACATGCATAAACAGAAATCAGCACGCATGCATATCAGTTCAGAACTTGCTCTTTACTTAGCATCGCATAACATTGCATTTCAGCAGCACACAAGAACTTGTAAGTCTCGAACAGATTTATGTTGTACATAAATCTGTTTGAGTTGTTTTAAAATATAGGATTCAGTTCTGGTATTTTCCGCATGATTTTTAAATCATACCAGATCTGTCTCCGGTGCTCTTCTCAGTAGTGTTTCTAATTATTGTTAAAGAACAACGAGCTATTGCAGCTCCAGAGTATCAGCAGCGCAAAATCTTTCAACGTCTTTTAAACAAAGCGCGGCTGCTGATTCTTTTTTATCCTAATTCATACGGACCATCAGAATCCCAGTTTACTAAAATCACCACAACAATAACAGTATAGCATAAAACCAGTATCAGACTCAAACAGTCAAATAAACCAACGAAGCACAGGGCATCTCCCCGTCAAACTGGACCGATACATATAAATATGCTATGCGCCACTGGGATACTCTAACCACCTCCTGGGGCACCACCAGCTGGACTAAAACCACGACCAGGTGTAAAACCTGGGTTTCCTGAAAACAACACAACAAGGAAAACAACCAAGCCCCAGAGGGACATAGGGTCAAACCCCAGTACGGAGAGCAACTATAAACAGCAGTAAACAGCATGAATAAAATGCAGATGCTATGCATGAGGAAGGAAAAAACAGCTCAACAGGATCTGCAACAGAATATGTGGCCACGGTGAGTGTAGGGCATGTGGGTGCTACCCACTCACCCCTACTCGCCCACCCTTACCAGATGCATCAACAATCCCACCTATGAACTGTGGTAGCTAGCCACTCGGCGCATAGGGGAAATGAGAGTGCGGAATCACCGCTCGCCCTCGCATCCTGGTAAGTAAACAGAACAACAACAACGAAGCAATGGCTAAAAAAGCTGAACGGATATGCAAATGTGTGTATGCCACATGCTGGAATAACAAGCACATAAACATATGAGAACAATAATAACATCAGCACGTATACACCACATAACCAATAGCCATCTCACAAAACAGCAGCCAGCAATAGTCATCTCACAAATTATACAAGCCATAACATCGATGTATTACAAGCTCCAATCCGTACCTTAATTCCTAGCACAGTTACCACAACAAAGGTCCCGAGAAAGCTGAACAACAACCTGTCAAAGCGCACAGGGGCATAAATCATCTGGACTCAAATACACAGAAGGTACTGCCGGGAGTTACAACTCAACCAGCGATCAATCCCATCAATACCACTTAACAGGGAGCTTAAATCAACTTACTAAAGCTAAGATCTTACAACAATTCGAAGCTACCTGCTCACAGCGAACACACGGCCAAGACAGTAACTTTGCAACCTCGTTCTAGCTAACAACAGCCTCCAAGAATGGTACAAGATGGAAGAGCTTCTCGAGAGGAGTCCAACGCTACCTCGCACGCATCAAACAACGGCCAGAAACGACGGGAATTCACCGGAAAAGCTCATGGTGAACAGTGCTCTAGGGTTCGAGAAACAAAGGACGAATGTCGGGAAATTATTCTAGTATGGGATCTGATGTCTCAATCGAAGACCAAGTCTTCTTATATATAAATCCCGTATCTACTGAAATCTGATTTAAAATTCCACCGACATAAACAGCAGGCACCAACAAACCATCGGCTGGTCGAACCCCACAAGCATAATCCCAAACACACAAAACGACGTCGCAGCGGCTTAACAAAATGACGTCGCACCGCTTACGTCATCAAATCTGCCACCAGCTGGTCGCCTAAAACCATCGGCTGATTTCTCTCGCGTGAAATCCTTCCAAAAGCTGGTACCAGCAGCAACATATAAAACACAGCGTTGCAATTAATCAAAACGGCGTCGCACGGCTGACGTCATCAAATCCGGTCGCTAACTCTCTCTCAAAACCAGCTGCAAGCTACAGAAGAGTTGACCAGCGTTGACGTATGGAAATCGAATATGCGCATCGACTGGTTCCTTAGCGTTAGCCAAATGACGACGTTTCCTCCTCGCGCTACAGGGATGTTGACCCGCGTTGACATCTGCTTCGGCTGAAAAACCAGCAGGCACACACACGCGACAAGATCTCACACTAGCGATACACCAAAACGACGTCGCTCCAACTTATTCAAACGACACCGTATCCAACCCGTTACAAATTCATGCTAAGGCAACAGCTGATATTACAAGCGCTACCAGATCTCTCCAAACGATGGCGTTTCATAATCCTGCGTTACCAAAACACGTTGCGACTGGTTTTCACTATTCAACCAGCTTTCACTAAAAACTAGCTTTCACCCAAAAATCTCAAAAAATACGAAAACTCCTAGAATTTCTTAAAATGCGAAATCTGACTCGAAAATGCCAACCAAACTTACAAACAGAGTTCTAAACCGCCAGAATCTCTAAAACCCGATTAATTCCAACCAAATTAATCTTATACATTTCCAGGTCTCACACAGACAGTGGGAGATAAGCTGGATAACAGATCCATCTTATGCTACTTCATTGCGTATCCAGAGAATTTTATTGGATACTGCTTCTACTATCTCAATGAAACAAAAGTGTTTGTTTCTAGAAATGCCACCTTTCTGGAAAAGATATTTCTACTTGATAGAAAAGGCAAGATAGTAGAACTCGAAGAGGTTCGAGAACCAACTGAAGTACCAAGTGAATCCCGTACCTCAAGGGCCAATCCTTGATATGAACACACCTAGGAGATCTGAAAGGGTTCCTAGGGCTCCTGTTAGATATGGTTTCCTCCTTGAAGATGATCAAAGTGATAAAACTGTTGGATGTGATCCAAGAACCTTCAAGGAGGCAATTTCCGATGCTAATTCTAATTTGTGGCTTGAAGCAATGCAATTTGAGATTGACTCAATGCATTCCAACCAAGTTTGGACTCTTGTGAATCCTCCCGAAGGAATAGTTCCTATTGGGTGCAAATGGATATACAAGAGAAAACTTGGGCCTGATGGTAAGGTACTGACCTACAAGGCGCGACTGGTCGCAAAAGGTTACACTCAAAGGCAAGGTGTTGACTATGATGAAACTTTTTCACCAGTTGCAATGTTCAAGTCAATTAGAATCCTGCTATCCATAGCCGCATGGTACGACTATGAGATATGGCAAATGGATGTGAAAACTACGTTCCTAAATGGAAATATTAAGGAAGAGATCTATATGACGCAGCCTGAGGGTTTCAAATCTGTAGGAAGTAAGAATAAAGTATGATAACTTCAGAGATCGATCTACGGTCTCAAGCAAGCATCGAGAAGTTGGAAATTGAGATTTGATGAAACAATTAAAGAATTTGGTTTCATCAAGAATCCCGAGGAACCATGTGTGTATAAGAAGGTAGTTAAGAATGCTGTGACATTCTTTGTACTTTATGTTGATGACATTCTACTCATTGAGAATGATGTAGGAATGCTGCAGTCAACTAAAGTAAGGTTGTCTAGTAGATTCTCGATGGACATGGGTGAAGCATCCTATATTCTATAAATACAGATCTATAGAGATATATCGAAAAGGATGCTCGGACTCACCCAAGCAACCTACATAGATACCATACTTAAGCGGTTCTCTATGGAAGAGTCCAAGAGAGGACACCTACCTATGTGCCACGGGGTCACTCTAGCTAAGTCTATGTGTCCGAAGACTGATGAGGAGATAGAGAGTATGACACGTGTGCCATATGCCTCGGCAATAGTTAGTATTATGTATGGTATGATCCCGACTAGACCGGATGTCGCATATGCTCTGAGTGTCATGAGCTGCTACCAAGCCAACCCCGGCCAAATGCATTGGAAGGATGTGAAATATATTCTTAAGTACTTACGCAGGACTAAGAATATGTTCATGACCTATGAGGGCGGGGAACTGAAATTGTAAGGCTACACTGATTCTAGCTTCAAATGCGATGTGGACGATTTGAAGTCAACCTCTAGATTTGTATTCATGCTCAATGGTGGTGTGCTATCTCTTGGAAGAGTTCCAAGCAAGGCATTATTGCGGATTCAACCACTGAGGCTGAGTACATTGCAGCATCGGTTGCTGCTAAAGAGGCGGTTTGGATGATGAATTTCGTCCAAGAGGTGGGCGTAATTCCTGAAGGAGTTGGTCCAGTCCCGGTGTACTGTGACAACACGGGTGCCGTTGTGCAAGAAAAGGAACCTAGGTCTCACCAAAGATCCAAACACATACTGAGGAAATACCACATAATCCGGGATATTGTGGCTAGAGGTGACATAGCAGTCGAGAGAGTCACCTCTGCAGACAACATTGCTGATCCACTTACGAAGCCCTTTCCAGGACCATTGTTTGCAAAAACATCACGAAGCATTGGGACTACGTCTCATGAGTAGGCTTTAGGGCAAGTGGGATATTGTTTGAGTAGGTGCCCAACTAGCCAACTTGTGGCGTGTGGGTTCTTGTTGACTCTACGTAAAACGATCTTTATTAATGAAATTTGCATTATTTTATGGCATTTTTTATCTTCATTATTATGATTAAAATTGTTGGATAAAGACCTTGAATGTACTATAGTGTGTGTTAGATGTGATAGTGTATTTGAAGGCTATCATGAAACACATCTAATAGTCACCGTGTATTCTAAACCTATTCATAATCGATTGAGCCGTCCAAAAGAGGATAAGGACCACTCGAGCTTGAGACTAGCATCTGCGATGCGAAGTACCATGTTTCATTGGTAGGGAACATAGTTATGTTCTGAGCATGCAGATGGATAGTGACCTGGTGATCTTTCGAACTACCCTCGTTCGGACTTTCCAAGTGGTTACCATTTGTCGAGTGGATTAAGTCCGAGGTCTTGGTTGTACAGATAGTCCTTATTACTCGAAACTTTATTGAGACTCTACATAATAGGTGCCTCACTTTGACCCGTTTACGGACTCAGCTGGGGTCATCATGTGGCGGGATTGGGTGAGGTCCCGATGCATGTAGGAGTTGATGCTTCGTTGTCGAGGATTCACCGCTCGCCCTTGTGCATGGATATCCTATGTATCTGAGGAGATAGTAGTGTGAACAAATCTCTGGCCAGAGTACTAGATTTTTTTTAGGTAAATGGGTTTACCTAGTAACACATGCGATGTCACTATCTCCAAGATGTATGCATGGTTATTGGATCTCTAGCGACTATCGATTTACCAATGGTCATTGATCTGATCGGGATATTTGAGTTGAAAGGATCGTACTGTACGCCAACCATGACTGACTGGTTCTTGCAGGCACTATCAGTGATACCTAGGGGATCATGGGGCGATGTTGCTAGATGCTTTACCATGATCCGATGGGTAAGTTCGAAAATATGTTTTCGCAGTCACAAAAAGTTGTGAGCCAACGGCTAGCTGTATCCCTGAACCATTGAGGGTCACACAAGTACTGGTTTCTCAATTCCCGTACGGATATGATACTCAAAGCGTTGAGTATAGTAGGAGGAAGGTTGGGAGTATGACTTCCTAAAATTGGCTAAGGGAGTAGGACTTCCATATTTAGCTAATGAGAGTAAACCTGTCATATATAGATTTAGTGGTCCGAAATTTTGATTTTTCATCATAATGATCAGTTTTGTAAACTGAGCACATCAATGATATCTGATCATCGATCGGGATTATGATGAGACCAAAATCGAGGTAGTCCAAATGAATGTTCACAGTCCGACTTGAACCGAATATTCACTGTTTGAGTTGAACCGAATGTTCATAGTTTGAGTTGAACCAAATGTTTACTGTTTGAGTTGAACCGAATGTTCACTGTTTCATTCAAATCAAACTCTATCCCTCAATCTATAAATATGGCAATGAGGAGACACTTTCAAAAGAGAGAAAGAAAAACACCAAAAGCTATTCAGCAAACTCCTCCCCTCTCCCTTCTTCCCTCGCCGTCGCCGCCGCCGCTGTCGGAATTTGATCCGACCATCTCGGTGAGGAGATTACGTCCTTGAAATTTTCGTCTGTTTTCTAGTGAAAACCGGCAAAGGAGTTGAGATTCTGGTCGTGGACCGGATTAGGCGTTGATCCAGTCGTCCAACCGTTGAAGTGCTAATTCCCTCGTGGAATTGGTCGGAGCCAGGCGCTTAGACGCCATGAAGGTACCTTCTGAACATCCTATGATTGTTTGATTATTGTATAGGTGTATTGACCGTTTCCGGGCTCCAAATTTTTAAATTCTTCCGCTGCACCCCGGACCGTTCCCGGGCTCCAAATTTTTAAATTGTTCCACTGCACCCCGGGGCGGGATCCGGATCCGCCGCTGCGCCAACAGATTTTCACCGACCACAAGAGCCTCAAGTACTTCTTCACCCAGAAGGAGCTGAACATGAGGCAGTGCAGATGGCTAGAGTTGGTGAAGGACTATGATTGTGACATTAGCTACCATCCGGGTAAAGCTAATGTGGTGGCAGACTCTTTGAACTGGAAGACTGCAGTAGTGGCATGTTTGTCAGTCGAGAGGCCACTACAGGCTGAGATACAGAGGTTTGGACTGGAGTTCTATACATGAGGCGGTGCATCGAGTTTGGAAGGGCTCACATTTCAGCCGACTCTTCGAGAGCAGATTAGAGATGGGCAGGCCTCTGATGAGAAGTTACAGCAGTGGAGACAGCGAGATGAGGCCAGAGGATGAGGTCTGTACACAGTTGAGGATGGGATCGTACGTTCAGAGGTCGCATGTGGGTGCCGAGCACTGAGCAGTTGAGAGCTGAGATTTTATCCGAGGCTCATGCATCGACGTACTCCATCCACCCGAGGAGTACGAAGATGTACAGAGATTTGCAGACGCTGTATTGGTGGCTGGGGATGAAGAAGGATATTGGGAGATTTGTAGCTGAGTGCTTGACCTATCAGCAGGTCAAGGCAGAGCACTAGCGATCGGCAGGGTTTTCTTATCGGTGAAGACTACTTTCACCCTGACACAGTACGCAGAGGTTTACATCAGAGAGATTGTCAGGATGCATGACATACCAGTCTCAATCGTGTCAGACATGGACACTAGATGTACATCTGTGTTTTGGAGGAGCTTACATGCCGCCTTGGGGACTAGGTTGGTGTTCAGCACGACGTTTCACCCGCAGACGGATGGTCAGTCCGAGAGAGTCATCAAGATTCTGGAGGATTTGCTGAGAGCTTGTGTGATAGATTTCCAAGGTACATGGGACTCAAGATTGCCTCTGGTAGAGTTCACGTTCGATGGCTTCGTATGAGGCTCTATATGGGAGGATGTCAATCTCCCGTGCACTGGGACGAGGTTGGAGACAGAGTGTTGACTGGGCCAGATTTGGTGCAGCAGATGGAAGATATAGTGACGAGGATACGAGATTTGATGAGGACAACCCAGAGTCTTCTGAAGAGTTATGCCGATCAGAGACGACGAGATCTGGAGTTAGCTGTTGGGGATCATGTGTTCGTGAGGATATCGCCCATGAAGGGCGAGATGCGCTTTGGCCGGAGGGGCAAGCTCAGTCCGAGGTTTATTGGGCCATTCGAGATTTTGGAGAGGGTTTGTGCTTTGGCATATCGAGTAGCGTTACCACCCAGCCTGTCAGCGGTCCATAACTTATTTCACATCTCGATGCTTTGAAGTTGTTCCGAATCCGTCGCACGTGTTCGATTTTGAGCCGCTCCAGTTAGCACCAGATTTATCATTTGAGGAGCGACCAGTATAGATTTTGGCTCAAGAGGAGCGCAGGCTTAGAGCGTGGAGTATTCCGATTGTCAAAGTCCGGTGGCAGAATCACTCCAAGGATGAGGCTACCTGGGAGACTGAGGCCGATATACGCGCTACCCAGAGATTTTCGGTACGTACTCTAATTTTGGGGACGACTATAAGGGAGAGAGTTGTAACGCCTAGAAAATCCTGATTACGTGGAAATGAGTGCATGACTAGGGAGAAAAGTATTTTAGAAAATTATATGCTATTTTATGTGATTTATTGCTAGTTTTATTGCTTCACGATATACATGTTCTATTTTAGTCTGTTTGAGTTCCGGACGCGTGGACGAGACTAGGGACGACCGAGATGAAAATGATTTGAGATTTTTAAGCCCTTATATTTTTAAGAGAAAATTTGTTATTTTAAGCAGCAATTTCCGAAAATTGGGGTTTTTATGATTATTTTCGAGGGGAACTCGTTTTTCGCCTATATGGGCTATTTTAATGAGTTTTCTATATTTTGCAAATATGGGAAATTATTATTACGAAAATTTAAGTTGGAGGCTTGCTTTGGGAGTTTTAAAACATATTTTAATTAGTGGGGGGCTTAATGGGAAAAGCTCTTTTAATTTTCCTAACTTATGCTATCCTTTGAGGGGTCTTGTGTATTACATCCTATTCTCCCCTAAACACAATTTTTGCAAAATCCTAGCCTCCTCTCTTTCACTATATCCCCTCCCCCATTTTTCACAACCCCATCGGTTCTTCAAGTATTTGGGTGAATTCAAGGTGGTCTTGTCCCGATCTCACGTCCTACGCTTCGGTAACTCGCAGATCTTCTTTATACTCCAATCCAGGCATATAATATCTATTATTTTCTCACCATTTACGCCATATTAAACTGTTTTAATGATCAAATGCATGAATTGTATGTGATTTTTTTAGATCTACGTTTAACGTTTTAGATCCATGCATGATTCATAACCTTCATTATGTTTTTGATTTGATCTTGTGTTGCTTCGGTCAAGGGGGGTTCAAGAGGCTATGGATTGAGTCTAGGCTGTTGAATTAGGGTCCATGGACGTGGAGATCATGGCTCGATCATGGTCTCACCAAGATCCAAACCATGGCCGGTGTTGTCGCCCCATGAACCGTGTGCGAGACGTCCACTTCTTGCGTTTCGTGCGTGTGGTGTGGCTCACGATTGGGGTTGGGTCCAGGGGAACCGACCGGACCTAGGGGTGTTTCAGCCGGTGGGACCCCGGCCACGGGCGGCCGGAGTAGGAGGACCGATGGCTGGATGTGGCGTGTCGCGTGAGGGTGTGCGGCGTGCGTGTAGTTTAGGATTGTTGTGCATGGGCCGCCCGGTTCGGCTGGACCGGTTGGTTGGGTTCGGTTGGACCGAGCCGGTTAGTCGAGAGTCGAGTCAAAATCTTATATGTTTGGTCTAACTTATTGTAATTCCGGACCGGTTATTTTAATTTTAATGTATAGGGTCCAATTTTGAGATTATTTGGGCAAACCTTTTAAAGTCAAAATATTTTCAACTTTTAATTATTGTTGGAACTAATATTTTATTTAAGTTTCAAATTCAAAATTGTGGTCATTGGGATTTTATTTAGTCAAAAATGTTCGATCGGTTTTTATTAGTCAAATTTTAAATATTTGATTTTTTTAGTAAAGGATGGAGTTTGTAAATTTTAAAGGTTAAATTTAAAGTTTTGAGTCAAGTCACGTATAAGGCCAAGTTTAAATTTTAAGTTAAGTCTAGGTTCTGTTGGACTTAGAAGTAGTGGACCAGGCTCCTAAACCAGTCCTTGACCGGAGTAGAAAATGTAGAAGCCCGTGAATATATATTTAATTATATATGTAGTATTCTATGTATGATAATGTTTTAAATGAAGGAATTAAATATATATTGATGGGCTAAGCTTTTAAATTGCATATTTTTATGACATGCACGCATCATGAGAATTTATGAACGTTAAAGGCATGTTTTTAAAGAAAACGCGAGGGATTTAAGTGATTTATGACAAGTTTAACGATGAGAGCTAGTAGAGATACTGGGCCCGAGGATCCCCTGTTTTAATGTATTACGAGCTTATGGATCCATGTGATCACGACATGGTGAAGTGGCAGCGTAGAGGTGTGTGAGATCCCGGGTAAGGTTGGGTGAACCGCACCGTCACGTACGTTGGTACTTATGATTGATCAATCACATGCCCGCTCACATTTCACGGATACGACTCACATGTTTTTATGTTACGTTATGTCATGCCTTATTTTGTACGCTATATGATTTTGATATGTTACGAACCATGTTTTACGACCATCCACGCATGTATGCTTTAATGTTATTTTATTATGCGTATGTGTTTGCATGTGGTTTTATTATACGTACTTTGATATTTTAAAAGATAGAGCATGGTGGGTCTTTAGGCTCACTAGGTATAAATGGTGCAGGTGAGACTGCTGATGAGTTTTTCCCTACTGGCGGTGTCAGGCCACGTGCGCTAATACATCAATTAGCCATGAATATGCGGAAGCATCATAAAAATATGGGCAAAAAAATTTCGAACAACTGCTCGCAGCATATCCTCTAAAATCTGAATGGTCCTCTCAGATTGACCATCTGTCTGTGGGTGATAGGCTGTACTCATAGCCAATCTAAAACCCATCGCTGTCTGCAAGCTCTTCCAAAATCGGGAAGTAAACCTTGGATCTCTATCAGACACTATCGAAACCGGCACTTCATGCAATCTCACCACATGATCAATGTATAATCGCGCCATCTTCTTCATCGAACACCTCACATCATAGGGAATGAAATGGGCTGACTTAGAAAGTCTATCAACAACAATCCAAACAGCATCACATCCCCTATTCGATCGAGGCAAATGCGTCATAAAATCCATGGCGATGTGCTCCCAATTCCACTGAGGCACTTCTAAACTCTGTAGCAATCCACCAGGTCTCATCCTCTCAGCCTTTACCTGTTGGCAATTCAAACATCGAGCTACAAATCCAGATATGTCATTTCTCATGCCTTCCCACCAATAGTGAGACTTTAGGGCATGATACATCTTCTTCTTGCCCGGATGCACACTGTAGCGAATACAATGAGCTTCATTCAAAATGGATTCCTTCAAATCAATAAAATTTGGAACCACCAATCTACCGCGAAATCTAAAACATCCATCAGAAGCAACAGAAAAACCCTCAGACTGACCATTCTAAGCCTTAATCTTCAACTCATGGACATACGGATCAGTCCTCCGCGCTGCTCTAATGTCTGCTACAATCTGTGGCTCAACCTGAATAGAAGAAACCACAAAATACTGATCACTCAACGATTCCTTCAAATCAATAAAATTTGGAACCACCAATCTACCGCGAAATCTAAAACATCCATCAGAAGCAACAGAAAAACCCTCAGACTGACCATTCTAAGCCTTAATCTTCAACTCATGGACATACGGATCAGTCCTCCGCGCTGCTCTAATGTCTGCTACAATCTGTGGCTCAACCTGAATAGAAGAAACCACAAAATACTGATCACTCAACTGAAAACGCCACCCAGAAGTCCCCAAATCCTCATGGACTTTGGATATACTCATCGACGTGAACATCGCAGGTTGGGCTTTCCTACTCAAAGCATCGGCCACTAAATTCATCCGCCCAGGCTGATACTGAATCTCACACTCAAAATCCTTCAGCAACTCCATCCAGCGGCGTTGCCTCATATTCAAATCTGACTGCATGAAGATATACTTCAAACTATTGTGGTCGGTGTACACCACAAATTGTTCACCAAACAAATAGTGATGCCAAATCTTCAAGGCAAACACTATCGCAGCCAACTCTAAATCATGAACGGGGTATCTCGTCTCATGGGGCTTCAACTGTCGAGACGCATAAGCTATCACACACCCGTCCTGCATCAGCACGCAACCCAAAACACTCAGAGAGGCATCAGAGAAAACTACAAAACCTTCAGAACCCGAAGGCAAAGCTAACACAGGCAGTAGTCAACTTCTCCTTAAGCAACTGGAAAATCGACTCACATTCTTCAGTCCAAACAAACTTTCTATCCTTCTGGGTTAACTGAGTCATCGGCCTAGCTATAGAAGAGAACTTCTCAATAAAACGCCTATAATAGCCAGCCAAACCCAAGAAACTACGGATCTCAGTTACACTCCTAGGTCGCTCCCAGTTAAGAACTGCTTCGACCTTACTCGGATCCACGGAAATCCCTTGCGCTGAAATGACATGACCCAAAAAGACAACTCTATCCAGCCAGAATTCACACTTGCTGAACTTCGCATACAGCTGTGAGTCTCTCAGTTTCTGCAAAACCAATCTCAAGTGCTCTTTATGATCTCTGAAGTTCTTCGAATACACAAGGATGTCATCTATGAAGACAATCACAAAACGATCAATATACTCACTGAAGTCGCGATTCATCAATGAAGACAGCAGGAGCATTTGTCAGGCCCCGTGCTAATTACCAACAATTAACACAAAATAAGCGCACAATTACGGAAGCTTAAAATCAGGGCTTAAAAATTTTTCGAAATACAAAGGCCTGAACTTCAAATCATACGTTCAAAATATTCGATATTCAAAATATAAGTTAAATCAACTCAATACAGCAAGTAACCACATAAATCAATTCAAAAGATAGATCCCCAAATACATGATAACACGGGGCATCCCCCGGTTCAATACATATAATAAATAAACTGGGACTCAAGGATGCGGGGATCGACCAACTGAACTTCCACTCGGTCCAGCTTGGTTACCTGAAACTCCTGCAAATGGGTAACACAGACCCAAACAACAAAGCAGGAAAAGAAATACGAGGTCAAGCCTCAGTACGAAGAGCTATCAAAGCAGAAAACATACAACAAGCTATAATCAATGCTATGAATGCATGAGGGCTATCAAGAAGTCGGATAGCTAGAATCAAATCTGTCAATTCAGGCTCAATATGTATGCATGATGCCAATCAATATCAATGCTCAATGCATACAATGTATAATACGTGAATCAAAACATGTCTCAATCAATTCTAGCATGTAAACTCACGTAAGCCACATAACAGCAGTTCACAACATCGAAACATAGTCATGTTCACGCTCAAACTGCTAAGAGCTGCTCAATTCGTACCTTTCTTCTTCAATTTTCCTAACAGATTCCTCCTGGCTCAAAATCACGCGACAGGAACTTCTTGAATTGCTGAAATCTGTTACAGGTACTAACAATCTTAGCTCAATTCAAATCATAGACACGCTAATCCTGCGGCCAAAAGTCTAATTCAATCCTACACTTCTACGCAGGCACTAGCTACTAAAAACCGAGCTCAAACTACCAGAAATGCTCACCCAAAAGCTCAAAGGAAACAGCCGCTGAATCTGCTCAATGAAACCAGCAATTCACGAACGAGCAGGGCATACGGGGTTTCTCAATTCGTCGCTCCTAGCTTCCAAATCAGTATCAATTGAAAGAGCACTTCTCAAGGAGTCCAGCGCCACCAAGAACACCAAAAACAAAGGCTGGATGCGATGAAAATCGACGGTGGAAAGTCACGGTGAACAGTAGTCGACGAGGGTTTGGAGAAGAAGAGATAAGAAATATTTGGCTCAAAATGATTCTAAGTGTCGATCAACACTTCCATATATACCTCTTCAAATCTCACCTGCTGATTCATACAATTCAGCCAAAGAAACCAGCAGGAAGCAATCAGCAGCAACCCTCTATTTCTTTCGTAAAAATTCAGCAGCAACTAACAAATCAACAACCGCGCGCTAACACTGCAAAACGACACCGTAGCAAATATCAGCAGGTAACAACTCTCGCAAGCAAAACAAACCATCTGCTGATCGCGCGAAGTTCTCAAAACGACGACGCATCTCGACGCCTTTGAAATTGCGCATCTGCTGAACTCTCAACGAAAAGCTCAAAACGCAGCGTTTCCACTAACTCAAACGACGCCGCTTCTCAACGCTAGTATTGCGCATCTGCTGATCAGCAGCAAGCAATACAACGAAATTACAATCAGCAGCAAACATCACGTCACGCCTACGCCATCATATCTAACAGCAGCTCTCAAACCATCTGCTGATCTCTCTTTCACAAGCGTATCTGCTGAATCTAAATAGTCATCTGCTGAATTAATAGTCAACACTCCAAAATGTTGACTAACACGCGTCACTACCTCGCTCAATCTCACACTACGCGCGATGTCTACCAGCAGCAACTTCTATTCGCACCAAAATTCAAATCAATTAATACACAAATCTAACTTCTCAATCCTCACAGCATTCGTCAATCCAAATGGCATCACCAAAAACTCATAATGCCCATATCTAGTCCTAAAAGCCGTCTTCGCCACATCAGCGTCTCTAATCCGCAACTGATGATAACCAGACCACAGATCAATCTTAGAGTATACAGCAGATCCCTGCAATTGGTCGAACAAGTCATCAATCCTCGGCAACAGATACTTGTTCTTAATCGTCGCTTTGTTCAACTGCCGAAAGTCCACACACATCCTCATAGATCCATCCTTCTTCTTCACAAAAAGAATCGGAGCTCCCCAGGGCGACATACTCGGTCTAATGAAGCCCTTCTCTAAAAGATCACGCAACTGCTCTTTAAGTTCCTTAAACTCAGCTGGTGCCAATCGATACGGAGCTCTAGGAATCGGGGCTATTTCTGGCACCAACTCTATGCTGAATTCAATATCTTGTCTTGGAGGGAATCCAGGAATCTCATCCAGAAACACGTCGGGAAACTCTCGAGAAATCGGAACATCGCTCAACTCTACTCGTGATACTTGGGAAACATCCAAGGCATAGATCATAAACCCTGAATTCTCTAGCGGCAATAAACTAAACATCTCCATGGCAGACACCAAAGGAATCTTAGGTCGTGAATCAGAACCATAGAAATCTCATTTCTCTCCAAATTCAGGCCTAAATCTCACTACACCATGAAAACAATCAACTGTCGCTCTATAACTGGACAACACATCCATTCCCAAGATACAGTCAAAATCTCTGATCTCTAGGACAATCAGATTAGTCACCAACGCATGCTCATCAAACCTAAGAACACAATCCAACACTTCCTCACGGGACAAAAAACTCATGCCAGCAGGGGTAGATACAGAGACAACATCACACAGTGGGGAAGAACTCAACCCACACTCATACACAAATAGCTCAGAAATAAAAGAGTGTGATGCTCCAGTATCAAGCAAAACTCGTGCAGGAAAGTCAAAGATAAAGCAAGTATCTGCAATAACTCCCTCTGGTCTATCCTCCGCCTACTCTCTCGTCAAGGCGTTCACCTGAGCCTGCTGCGATCCCGAAAACTGAGGTCTCGAAGGTCCACCAAACCTAGACGGTTCACGGGATTGGAAACCTGATCGTTGGGACTGATCAAAAGGTTGCTGCCTCTGTTGCGAAGATCCACCAGCAGAACCTTGCTGCGACTAACTCACAGACTCTCCTCCATCCGGACACACTCGAGCAAAATGTCCAGGCTGCCCACAATTATGGCAAAGGCCCTGAACTCCACGACACTGCGAAGTCATATGACGACCTCCACACTGTCCACAAGTCACTCCTCCTCCGGAGCCACTGCCACCAGAACTCACTGAACCCGAAGAACTCGAGTTAAAACGCTTCTTAAACTATTTCCCTCGAGGCTTGAAACCTCTAACGATTCGACTCTTGTGGCACTAGCTAACACCATACGGAACAGCTCGGACCTCAACCCTCTCAAAAACTTGTTCTTCTTCGTCCTCTCCTGGTTCGCAACATGGGGAACATACGACAACAGCGAGAAAACTGACTGGCATACTCGGCACCCTCAAGTTCCCTTACTTCAGATTGTCGAACTCCCGCTCACGGTTATTGTAGAAAGACTCAGGGATATACTCCTGTCGAAAAGCTGCACAGAAGCTCTCCCAAGAAATCAAAACTCCAGTCTCTCTCATGACACGAGAAGTACCCTTCCACCAGCGTTGAGCATGCTCTCTCAACTGCAACACTACTAACTTCAGTCTCCTCTCCTGCGAGTACTCCAATGCGTCAAACAACTCTTCCATGTGCTCAAGCCAGCCTTCCGCCAACAAACCAGCCTCGGCACCAGTAAACGTTGTGGGATTCATCCTCTGAAACCTAGCCAACACTAGCTCCATCTCTCCAATCTGTCGAGTCACATCATCCACATCTGTCTGTCTCTCTCTACGACGCAAAGGGATACCCTGCTGCTCAACATCCTCATCACTGCCCGGGGATCTAGACACCCCATCTACCTGCTTAGCAATCCTACTCCTACCTCTCCTCGGCGGCATCTATCGAAACTCAGAGGTAAGAAAACAAGTAGATTAATCGCAGAGGCAGTTAATCAAATCACACAATCACAGAGTCAGTCAAAATCAAAACTCAAACTCTGTGCCTAGACTCAAGTGTGATCAAAAGAAACGAGCTTATCCCAGTTTAAGCTCTGATACCAAAAATGTCAGGCCACGTGCGCTAATACATCAATTAGTCACGAATATGCGGAAGCATCATAAAAATATAGGCAAAAGTTTTTTTTTTTTGAAAATGGGCCCGATCCAATATCATTCAAAATACATTCATACTCAAAATAAGAGTTTAAATCAAAACTCAAACAACATACGATAAAACAAGTAGTCAATCAACTATAGATCCTCAAATAAAAAAAGGCACAGGACATCACCTGGCTCAATGTAATATGTCAATACAACTAGGACTGAAATCAAAAAGGGGATCGATCAGCTGAAGCTCCACTCTGTCCAGCCTGGTTACCTGAAGAACCTTCCAAAGCCAATACAGACCAAGACATCCCAAAACAGGGAAAATAAACGAGGTCAAACCTCAGTACGAAGAGCACAATAAAAGCATCTACCATACCAGACAATGCAATATCTCAATCGTGCAATGCATGAACAAGGCTACCAAGAATCATCGGTAGACAAAAGCACAACGACTCAGCTGCGCAGATCTCATCAATCATCATCATCTTGTGATCTTCAGGTGCGACGACTCAGCCGACCATCACAAGGCAGTGTGGTATTCATGCACGACGACTCAGCCGGCCACCACATCAAAACAGCATTGGACCTTTCAGGCACGACGACTCAGCCGGCCGATCACAACGTGCAAAGGAATTCAGCTCTCAAAGGAATCAAGCTCAATATGTATGCGTGAATGCACAGCAGACTCATGCTTAAAATCATACATATATCTCACGCACAAAACAGATATGAGCACAGAAACAACACACAATCAACACAAAGCACAGCAGATAATACACAAAATAAATATCCAAAGCTAATAACAAAGATGCTAAAATCTAGCTCAATTCGTACCTCAATTCAGCTTCTACCTCAACAGATCTTACAAAAACAAGGACGCAGCAACCAGCACAAGTATACTGCCCTAGTAGCTTCACGAAGAACTCAACAGAAGCCACTACCTGCTCAAATCTGTCAAGATACCTCAATATAAACTCAAATATGAACTCAAACAGCTTAATTTCTAAGCCCAGTAGCATAAATCAGCTACCTAACTCCTTCGGAGCATTACTCAGCTCTCAAAAGAAGCTTAAATCGGTAAAGAATCACTTACCCAAAGCTGTTAAAGAACAGACAAGCTACTGGTCCACAATCGTGAAGATACTCGAACACTGCAACAACTTCGCGCTCCTTAAATCCGGCGACACCAGTCTCCAAACTGGTATCAATTGAAATCCCTAGAGAAGATGAGCTCAGCGCTACCAATCTTGCTCCAAACGGTGGCGTAAAACGACGGCAATCGATGGAAATAGGGTTCGGATGAACAGTACCAATCGAGGGTTATCGGGGATGAAGATAGGGAATATAAGGTTCGAAATACTCTAAGTGTCAATCAGAACTTACATTTAAATCCCCAGTCAAAGCTACAGTGGAAATCAACCATCGACCAATTCAGCTCTCATCGCTAAGGCAGAAGTCTCTCAAATCTGGCCTCAACTATCACTCGCATCTGACTACTCTACCTGGAATCTGATCTCCAACAAAACATGCGTTTCTGATACCAAAACGACGTCGCTCTTACTTATCAAAACGACGTAGCATCGGAGTCCCGTTCTCACAGCAGACCCCTCTAACGTTCCTCATCTTGATCACATCTGAAATCATCAAACCGCACCGGTCTACACAGTACCGTTGACCAACATTGACATCTGATCATGCCACTAAACAGATTCCTCTCACTAGCATCAAGTCTGAATACGCAATACGGCGTAGCATTCTCTTGCAATGCCATTTGACTAGCACCTAGACAGCGTTTCGCTCCCTGCTTGCGACAATTCACGCAAACACGCAAGGACACATCTGAACATCCAGATTCCACTCAAATCTGAAATTCTAAAAATCACCAAGTCCTCAAATCTGAAAACCCGATCATCAAAAATTAATTATCTAACTCTAAACCAAATCTGATTAGCTAATAAATCGTGTTTAGAAAATTCTAGTCCTCACAGGAGGTGAGGACCTCTGAGCGCCCGCTGTCGTTGTACCCCGTGGCCACTTTGACGTTTTATCTATGTTATGACACATTTTTCAATACTTTATCTGTCATGATCAGTTTCCACTACTTTTACTTGATCTGGTTTTAAATAGCATGGATGATTTTATGTTTTAAAATATTCATTTATTTATGTTTAAAGTAATGTGAGGAAATGTTTTGAAGGGGACGAGCCATACTTTTTAGTTTATTTATTACGCACATGATTTTTAAAAAAAATTCTAGAGTCTGGTTCATTTCACACTAGTCTCAGCGATGGAGATGTTTGGGTTGTTTTCATTTGAGAACACTGGGTTTATGATTTATGCGCTAGATATGACGCTGGAACCTCCTTTGGAACTTTGTGATATCCCCATTGTCCGGGAGTTTTTTGTCCTGATGTTGATTCCAGGTTTTTCACCGAGAAGGGATATTGATTTCAGTATTGAGTTGATGCCAGGGACTACCCCATTATCAAAAGCCCCGTACAGGTTTGCACCAGCGGTGTTGAGAGAAATCAAGGATCAATTGTGTGATATTCTTGAGAAAGGTTTCATTAGACCAATTATGTAACCTTGGGGAGCACCGATTTTTTTTTGTTAATAGACAATGCGGATATGCATCGATTTTTGACAATTGAATAGAGCGACCATGAAGAACAACTATCCTTTGCCTAGAATTGATGACGTATTTGATCAGCTGCAGGGTTCAGCTGTGTATTCCAGGATTGATCTTTGTACCAGCTACAATCAGCTGAGAATACGGGATGAGGATGTTTCTAAGACAGATTTTCGGACGAGGTATGAACACTATGAGTTCCTTGTCATGCTTTTTGGTTTGATGAATGCCCCCGCTGTCTTCATGGATTTGATGAATAGGGTCTTTTGAGAGTTCATATACCAGTTTGTGATTGTGTCCATCGAAGATATCTTAGTCTACTCAAGGACTAAGAGAGAGAACAAGGAGCATTTGAGATTAGTCCTCAAAACTCTTTGAGACTCACAGCTATATGCCAAATTCTCTAAGTGTGAGTTCTGATTGACAGAGTTATAATTTGGTCATGTTGTTCCATGTCAGGGAATATCAGTGGATCTCAACAAGGTGGAGGCTGTGATAAACTGGGCACGGCAAAGGAATGTCTCCAAGATTAGTAGTTTCTTGGGGTTGGTTAGCTATTATCGATGCTTTACTAACGGATTCTCTAAGATATCCAGACCTATAACTCAGTTGACTCAGAAGGATAGGATATTGTGTGGACCACGGAGTGTGAGTCCTGTTTCCTATTGCTGAAGGAAAATTTGACTACGGCTCCAGTTTGGACGTTGCCTGTAGGTTCAGGTGGTTTTGTGGTGTGTTCCGATGCATCGTTGAATGGACTGGGATATTTTCTGATGTAAAATGGGCATTTATTATGCTTCCCGACAGGTGAAACCTCACGAGACTCACTATCTAGTCATGACATAGAGTTGGCTGCCATTGTGTTTTCACGAAAGATTAGGCGCCATTATCTGTATGGAGAACAGTTTATGGTATACACTAACCAAAAGAGCTTACAGTGTGGCGCCCTAGTCCACCATTTTCAAAACAATCTTGAAAGTTCACGGAAAAACATTCAAATTTTTAACTTTTTAGGAATTGAAAGGAAAGCATACGTTTCGGGGGTGGTGGTACGACAGAAGAAATGATTCAGCTCACGCATGACCAAATAGATTCGGGATTGCAATGAAAGAACTGATGACATTTACGTAAGCTCACACACGGGTTGGGAAACAATAATTGTAATAAGGTCGTGAAAACATTCAACACAAAACAACTCGCAGGCTGTAAAACTTAGAGTGAATCAGATCGAAATATGAATACTAACATAAAAATATTTTGATACAAATAGTGTGAAATCAGTTTAGAAACACTTCGAACTGAAATAGTCTAATACAATTTTGTTCACAAAAGAGGTGCGGCCTGTAGCAGCACGAAAACGATGGTCCATCAATAAATACACTTCCCAATCTGGTTTAGATCGCATCTTCCAGTGCTCACTGAACATCCTCACCTATACCCAAGAAAGCTAGTGAGCCTAGGGGCTCAGTAAGTAAATATGGTAATAGCAAAGGCAGGTAGTACAGGCATGGAAAATAGCTTTTACTGTAAACTGAAAGCAAGTAAGCTGATAGAACTATAAACTGGTAAACTAAAAATTGAGAAAGCATAAATTGAACATGCTTAAACATACTTAAAAACATTTAAAGCAGTTACTAATATTAAAGGAAGTAAGCATTAACATAAACGCTTCTCAATACTGAGGTTGTAAATAACCATGTTCTTATTTTCTTTCGTGTTATGGTGCAAAAGCTCTCCATAGGTTGGGGAATAAATCCCAAACTATGTCAAAGGGTATATAGGTTCATCAACTCGTAATCCTTATCCTTCATACTTTGAAGGGGTATATAGTTCGTCAACCATAATCCTTGTCCTTCCAATGAAGGGGTACACCGATTCGTCAACCAGCGTCCTCAAACTCCCTCTATTGACCGTCTGATATCTCTGCCATAAATCATTTTAAACTTTTGAAAGCAACTTCGTTTAAAACTTTAATATATATTGCATGGATACTTCTGCCATCTCTCATTCTTCTTGCAATATATCATCATTAAAACATTTTATCTGCTGAAACTTCTTTGTTGCTATTCTCTGATCTGATTAAGATCGCTAAAACAGATAAGGTTAGCTGTTTAAAACCTCTTTGACATTTGAAATTTACTGGGAGTACATCGAAACTCAATCGAAAAAGAAAGTTAGATCAGCTCAGGCTATAGGAACAATGAACAGAAAGCAGAGCTCTAAGCTGACAAACTTTTTCTCGAAATTGGGTATAACTGCGAACAGACTATAGTTTAGCTTCGAATCGAAGCTAATGGAATGAAGAATTAAATGTGAGATTACCGTATCAGTCCAGAGTGGCCCAAAGCTGACACTGATCAAATCAGAGTATGAACAGATCGCAAGCTTAAAACAACTCAGAAGGAAATTAGATCTGGGCCGTTTGGTCTATTCAGATTAGGAAAAGTAAACACGACTTAAACGAGCAGACTAGATTACGATGGTCAAACAAAGTCAACTCAGTTTAGGGAAATCAGACCAGATCGGAAGCTTAGAGCAGCTCAGAGTGGAAAATATAACACGCGCTCAAAATTGCTCAGAAGATGGAGCGCGCTTGGAACAGCTCACAAACTTAAAGAAAAGAAACAGTCAGCTCAGGATAGAAAGCAGATCGCAGGCGTAAAAAAGCTCGGAGAAGAGAACAAATCATGACTAGTTGGTCAACTCAGATTAGGGAAGTCAACACAACTTAGAATAGTCAGGCGAAATTGTGAAGGTCAACTCAGATTATGGTAATCAGACCAGATCGCGAGCGGACTGGACAATGAAATCAAATCGCAAGCGGACTGGACAATGAAATCAGATCGCAAGCGGACTGGACAATGAAATCAGATAGCAAGCGTACTGGACAATCAGTGTGAGACCTGGAATTGTATAAGATTAATTTGGTTAGAATTAATCGGTTTTTAGAGATTTCTGGCGGTTTATATCTCTGTTTGTAAGTTTGGTTGGCATTTTCGGGTCAGATTTCGCATTTTAAGCAATTCTGGAAGTTTTCGTAATTTTGGTATTTTTCGGTAAAAGCTGGTTTTTGGTGAAAGCTGGTTGAATAGTGAAAATCAGTCGCAACGTGTTTTGGTTAACGCAGGATTATGAAACGCCATCGTTTGGAGAGATCTGGTAGCGCTTGTAATATCAGCTGGTGCCTTAGCGTGAATTTGTATCGGGTTGGATATGATGTCGTTTGAATGAGTTGGAGCGACGTCATTTTGGTGTAGCGCTAGGGTGAGATCCGGTCGCGTGTGTGTGCATGCTGGTTGTTCAGCCGAAGCTGATGTCAACGCGGGTAAACATCCCTGTAGCGCGAGGAGGAAACATCGTCGTTTGGCTAGCACTAAGGAACAAGTCGATGCGCATATTCGATTTCCAGACGTCAACACTGGTCAACTCTTCTGTAGCTTGTAGCTGGTTTTGAGAGAGAGTTAGCGACCGGATTTGATGATGTCAGCTGTGCGACGTCATTTGACTAATTGCAACGCTGCATTTTATATGTTGATGCTGGTACCAGCTTTTGGAAGGATTTCACGCGAGAGAAATCATCCGATGGTTTTAGGCGACCAGCTGGTGGCAGATTTGATAACGTAAGCGGTGCGACGTCGTTTTGTTAAGTCACTGCGATGTCGTTTTGTGTGTTTGGGATTATGCTTTGAGGGGTTCGACCAGCCGTTGATTGTTGGTACCTGCTGGTTATGTCGGTGGACTTTTAAATCAGATTTCAGCAGCTGTGGGATTTATATATAGGAAGACTTGGTCTTCGATTGAGATATCAGATCCCATACTTAGAATATTTTCCCCGACATTCGTTCTCTGTTTCACGAACCCCAGAGCACTGTTCATCGTGAGCTTTTTCGATGAATTCCCGTCGTTGCTGGTCGTTGTTTGGTTCGTGCGAGGTAGCGTTGGACTCCTCTCGAGAAGCTCTTCCATCTTATACCATTCTTGGAGGCTGTTGTTAGCTAGAGCGAGGTCGCGAAGTTACCGTCTTGGCCGTGTGTTCACTGTGAGTAGTTAGCTTCTGTCAGGCCGCAGTCTTTGCGACATCTTGTTCCCTTACTCTGAGCTGATGGTACCCGGAGCGAAGATCAATCTTGGAATACACCGCAGAACCTTGCAACTGATCAAACAGATCATCGATTCTCGGCAACGGGTACTTATTCTTAACAGTGGCCTTATTCAACTGACGAAAATCAATGCACATTCGCATTGAGCTATCCTTCTTCTTCACAAACAAAATGGGCGCTCCCCACGGTGACATACTAGGGCGTATGAAACCCTTTTCTAGCAAATCATCTAACTGGACCTTGAGCTCTCTCAACTCCGCAGGCGCTAGACGATACGGGGCACGAGAAATCGGAGCTGTGCCAGGCGCCAACTCTATGCTAAAGTCTACCTCCCGCCTTGGAGGAAAACCAGGAATCTCCTCCGGAAAAACGTCGGGAAAGTGTCGCACCACAGGAACGTCACTAAGCTGAACACCTGAAGAAGAAGACGCGTCCACAGCGTAGATCAAAAAGCCAGCATTTCCCAAAGA
Organism: Dorcoceras hygrometricum; assembly: GCA_001598015.1. Lineage (NCBI taxonomy): Eukaryota > Viridiplantae > Streptophyta > Magnoliopsida > Lamiales > Gesneriaceae > Dorcoceras > Dorcoceras hygrometricum. Next base: position 83,718 of record KV003155.1, on the reverse strand, counting down.
CAGCAAACTAAACATTTCCATTGCGGAAACCAACGGAATCTTCGATCTAGAGTCCTGGCCGTAGAAGTCCCACTTCTCGCCAGACAAAGGCCTAAAGCGCACAATCCCATGGAAACAGTCCACGGAGGCTCTGTAGTTGGACAGCACATCCATCCCAACTATGCAGTCGAAATCCCAAAGCATCAGACGAATCAAATTCGCTAACAAGGCATGCTCACCAAACCGCAACACACCATCTAACAGAATCTCTTGCGAGAACAGGTTCACACCACCGGGGGTAGAAACAGAAACAACATCGCTCAAAGGGACGATACATAAACCATGCTCAACAACAAATGAGTCAGAAATAAACGAATGCGAAGCACCGGTGTCAAACAACACACGAGCAGGAAAGTCAAAGACAAGACATGTACCTCCAATCACCCGGCCAGGTGTTTCCTCAGCCTGCTCTCTGGTGAAGGCGTTGACTTGAGCATGCTGGGGTCCTGGAAAGAAAGGTTGAGACGACTGCCCAAAACGCGAAGGGCCAGGCTGCTGAAACGGCCTAATCTGAGTCTCACCAAAACGGGGCTGCTGAAACTGCTGAGAACGACCCCTAGACTGACCCCCACGACCCTGAGGCTGGGCCGTGGTCTGCTGTGCTCCAGCTGTCGGACACACTCTCGCAAAGTGCCCATACTGGCCACAAAGGTTGCAGGAACCCTGCACCCCAACACACTGCGTGGAAGAATGCTTCCCACCGCAAAAACCACAAAACTCCGCCCGAGAGC
>KV003155.1:50228-71075 GCA_001598015.1 Dorcoceras hygrometricum | reverse complement strand
TCACCGTTGATTTTATCCGGTGATTCCCATCGTTCTCGATGGTTGTTTTGCTTGTTTGAGGTAGCGTTGGACTCCTCTCGATAAACTCTTCCATCTTATACCATTCTTGGAGTCTGTTGTTAGCTAGAGCGAGGTCGCGAAGTTACTGTCTTGGCCGTGTGTTCGCTGTGAGCAGGTAGCTTCGAATTGTTGTAAGATCTTAGCTTTATTAAGTTGATTTAAGCTCCCTGTTAAGTGGTATTGATGGGATTGATCGCTGGTTGAGTTGTAACTCCCGGCAGTACCTTCTGTGTATTTGAGTCCCGATGATTTATGCCCCTGTGTGCTTTGGCAGGTTGTTGTTCAGCTTTCTCGGGACCTTTGTTGTGGTAATTATTACACAGAAGTATAAGGTACGGATTTGAGCTTATAAACCAGCGTGCTTCTGTTGCTGGTGTATGGAATGTGCGTGCTTGATTGTTGTCCTGGTTGAGGACTGTGTATGCTATTGTGTTTTATTGCTGTGTTGCATATGTTTATATGCTTGTATTCCAGCATGTTGCATACACGCATGACATTCCATTTTAGTCGTTGTAGCCTTTGTTCGTTGTTGTTGTTCTGTTTTCTTACCAGGATGCGAGGGCGAGCGGTGATTCCACACTCTCATTTCCCCTATGCGCCGAGTGGCTAGCTACCACAGTTCATAGGTTGGGTTGTGATGCATCTGGTAAGGGTGGGCGAGTAGGGGTGAGTGGGTAGCACCCACATGTCCTACACTCACCGTGGCCACATATTCTGTTGCAGATTCCCGTTGAGCTATCGTTTCCTTTCTCATGCATAGCATCTGCATTTTATTCATACTGTTTACTGCTGTTTTATAGTTGCTCTCCGTACTGGGGTTTGACCCCATGTCCCTCTGGGGCTTGGTTGTTTTCCTTGTTGTGTTGTTTTCAGGAAACCCAGATTTTATAGCTGGTCATGGTTTTAGTCCAGCTGGTGGTTCCCCAGGAGGTGGTTAGAGTATCCCAGTGGCGTATAGCATATTTATATGTATCGGTCCAGTTAGCCGGGGAGATGTCCTGTGCTTCGTTGGTGTATTTGACTGTTTGAGTCTGACACTTGTTTTATGCTATACTGTTATTGTTGTGGTGATTTTAGTAAACTGGGATTCTATTTTGAGTATCACGCTATTTTAAATTATATTTTTTTAAACTCGTCAGGCCAAAAGCGAAAATTTTACCCGCTTTTTGTTAGCTTCCGCATGTGTTTTGGTGTTTTTACTCTGTTTAGAGCACGAGGCCTGACAATCAGATCGCAACTTAAAAATAATCTCTGGGAAAAGAATATCAGATCGCGAACAGCTCGCGAACTCAGGCTCATCTCGGGAAAACAAGCCTACCGCAAGTGCAAACTAGAACAGTTCGGGGATCAAAATACGAACTGAAATCATCAAATGAATCGTTTGTGGTTAAAATGACAATATGGTACTTACAATATCTTGGAGAAGTTTGAACATATTATCTGAGCTTCGAACAAATCATACCAGAATATAATAACAACAGGGTACTGAAAACAACTTGGAGAATTTCGAATAGATTAGCTAATCTTATCAGACTAGAATAGAGTTCTAATTAGACCAGCTTTGTCTAACAGCTCAGAACCTCATCCTTAGGCCATCCAGCATGGGTACTGAAAATAGTTTGGAGAAGTTCGAGCATATTATCTAAGCTTATCAGATCAGAATCGATCTCTAACTAGACCAGCTCTGCCTATCAGCTCAGAACCTCATCCTTAGCCATCCAGCATGGGTACTGAAAACAGCTTGGAGAATTTCGAGCAGATAAACCAAGCTTATCAAAACAGAACAGAGTTCCAACTAGACCAGCTTTGCCTATCAGCTCAGGACCTCATTCTTGGCCATCCAGCATGGGTACTGGAAATAGTTTGGAGAAGTTCGAGCATATTAGCTAAGATTATCATATCAGAACCGAGCTCTAACAAGACCAGCTCTGCCTATCAGCTCAGAACCTCATCCTTAGCCATACAACACGGGTACTGAAAATAGCTTGGAGAAGTTCGAGCAGATAAGCCAAGCTTATCAGACCAGAAAAGCGCTCTAGCTAGACCAGCTCTGCCTATCTGCTCAGAACCTCATCCTTAACTGTCCAGCACGACTTATTCTCTGGAAACACACAGAGAACTCTACTTTGAAGCTTTTCGTACAATCCCAGAAATTTTTGAAGAAAAACTAACATCCATTTCGTAAAAGCAATACTTCGGTCATGTTTGAAGAAACAAAACACTTACTGCGAACCCGCATTCATTTTAGAAAACCATTTTAGCCAAAATGAAACAATAAACTCTGGAGAAACTTCAAAACTCAAACACACAAGCTGAAAAGAACGTATTATGCTCTCAAGAATACGTCAAAGAACATAAATTACTTGCCTTTCGCTGGACGACAGGTTGCAAAGAACATCTTCAGCTTTGAATCTCCCACAAGCACGATCGAAACGCTTACTTTGTAGAAACCTTTGGTTGATTTGTGGTATAGAAAAGCACCCCCACTGCCCTAACAAAGCAGTTATACAAGGAACGCCAATAGTAATCACTCTTTTAAAAGTAATTTAGGCGGCGGTTGTCCTTACCCATACGCCAACCGAAATCATTTTGTGTAAAAGATATATTTTTATTTCTTCTTTTTAAAAAACAACTGAACCGTGCTTGGGTTCATTCTTGCAGGAACAGTCCACGAACCGCCAAGGCAAAAACCGTAGGAATCAGCTCAGGCGAAAACTGAAATGTTAAACGGAAAGAAAATAGCAGTTTAACCCTTCAAAACAAATTAAATAACTCGTGAATTTATGGATTTTCTGGGCATTACAACTCTACCCCCCTTAATTAAAATTTCATCCTCGAATTCTACCAAAGAAAGCTTTCAATCCCAGCTTTCAGCAAAATCTATTGTGCATGCACGGAGCAGATCCTCCAGCGTTTGGATTACCCTCTCAGATTGGCCATCAGTTTGGGGATGATACGCTGTGCTGAAGGCCAGCTTGGTTCCCAAGGCTTGATGTAAGCTTTTCCAGAACGTAGATGTGAATCTTGCGTCCCTATCTGAGACAATGGAAACTGGAATCCCGTGAAGTATCACTATCTCCTTGATATACAGCTTAGCATATCTGTTCAGATCGTATACTACTACAAAACATGTAAACAACAACGGATAAAATTCGTTGTCTATTAGGCAAATCGACTGTTGTCAAAGCCCGTGTTGTTTAAAGTCCCGGTTAACGACAACGGTTACAATCCATTGTTGTTGAAGCCTATACCAACGGTGAATATCCGTGGTTGAAAACCAAATAAACTTGTTGTCGAAGACCATGTTGTTAAACCGTTGTTGTTTAAACCTTAACAACGGTGAATATCCGTTGTTGAATATGACTATGACAACAAAATAAACCTGTTTTCGAAGCCAGTGTTTTTAAATACGGTCAAAAACAACGGACAAAACCGTTTTAAATCATTAAATAAAAATCATTGTCATGTGAATTTAAAACAAATTTGTTTTATTAATTTCGACCACATTTTTTAAAATCCGTTGTTAAATCAAAACGATATTTTTTTCTCGATAATACAAATTACTGTTTATAATGATACAAATTAAAAATTATTAATTTATATATACAAATATTAGGAATTTCAATAAATTACACAACAAAGAATCTTATATATAGGAAAATTCTATACAATTGGACCAGATTATAGAAAACAGATAATACCACCAAATTATCTGTTTTGTCCTACAAATTATTCATTACACTTCCCAATTAACGATCTAGCTTTGAAAATAATTTCATGAAAACCTTTGCACGTCCTCCGTACCAAAGCCGCAAAACCCAAAGAAACAAATGAGTATGTATCAGTTAACATAACTTAAGACGATAAATTAAATATACAAAATGAAACATGTTGAATCCAACAAATCTCAGCTAAAAGCTATCCAATTGGTAGAACAAATTAACAATCGTATTATGAGTCATGCCGCTGAATCCAACATACTCAAGTATTTTCGTGCCATGTCTTGCTGAAGGGCTATACTCATCATCAACATAACCTAATATATGCAAAAATTATGACTTTAATCTGTAATTCAACAAATTTCATACATTAACATAGTTAAAAACCATAATATAGAGTTCACCCTAACAGTTAGTTGATCCTCATTGCCAAATTCCCAAATGAAAACGGCAAAACTCAACCACCACCTAAAAAATGAACAATCCAGACCAGTTTCTCCCAACCATGTAGACAATATGATGAGGAAAAAATCAAGCAGAATAAAAGACCCACCACCAAAACCATAATAATAATATGCTGTAAGGCGATAAATTCAACACACAAAAGAGCAATGCTTAAACGAGGTATCACATGATACCTGGTCAATGCAGAACTTGGCAGACTCAAATTGTTTTATTTGGTGAGTATTATGAAATCCATTAGCTCCATCGATCGCCTAGAACATCCAGAAGTTGCAAGCTAATCAGAATAAAATATTTCTGCCCTTGCACAGATATTAAGCTAATAAATAAAAACAATGCAAGGTTTAATGCTTTTGACAGCTGACATAGTTTAAGTTAGGCATAACAAGTCGAATACAGCCACTTCCTTCACGAGAATAGAACTCAAGCAGAGCAAAAGATCACGGCTAGCAACAGCTTCAAGGGCCCAATATGCTATGTGGATGCATATAATACTATGACATATTCAACATGATATATATACATGCCAAGCCAACAAAAACCACCAAAACAGCAAACGGTAAAACAGTACAGCTCAGGCATCATCATGTAATACATGGGTCAGCAGTTCAGCACGCACAAGTATATTCACATGCCTATCTCAAAGCTATAATCATAAGCTCATTCCGTACCATAACTTCTGAGCAACAAATACCTCAAACAGATCGCACGAGAAGAATAGAACACCAAAAGCTCGCGCTATACGTCTACAGCTCCTCCAGCTCTCATGGAGAAACTCGACAGAGATGCTCGAACAACCACAAAGCTACAACCTGCTCAACCACACGACATTAGCTCGAGGACAAACTACGATAGAAACAGAACTAGGAGCTACCAGCTCAGCCCAGCTTGAACCTACACCCCCATATACGATAACTGGCTCTAAAAGAGTCGCAGAACAAGAACTAACACATACCCAAAGGCACTATCAAAACTGAAGAACCAAATAGCCAAAAATCGCAAAAATTTAGTACACCCTGCCTACGTCGCGCTCACTTTTCCGGCCAACCAACGGCTCCAAAAGCGGTATTGAAAGAACGATATTGAGGAGAGGAACTCAACGCTACCCGCCTTGCTCCAATCTGAGATGTCTACCGTCGATAATCAGAGAAGATAGGGTTCGGTGAACAGTAAGGTTTTTGCTACAAGGTAAGGTTCGCTCTCGAGAGAGAAAATACGCTAAGTGTTGGAAGTGAATGATGTGCACACGATCAAAGTAATATGTATACTTAAATCCGATGATCTAATATATAGTGCCACCGACAACCTCGGGTCCCCAAGCTGATACCAGCTCAGGCATACAGTTCAGCACGCTCCTCACTCCGCTGGTGTACACAACAGCACACACTTTCTACTCAGATCACGCTCACACAGATTACACTCTCAGGACAGCTTACACCCTCAAGGACAGCTCAGATTACACTCTCAGGATAGCTTACACCCTCATGATAGATTACAAAGATTACGCTTGCTTCTCAGATCACGCTCACACAGTTTACACTCTCAAGATAGCTTACACCCTCACTGCCCAGCTCATGCTCGCCAAACAGTTCGCACTCACATATCAGCTCGTGCTCACATATCAGCACACACTTGCTACTATGATCACACCTCACAGATTACACTCTCAGGATAGCTTACAACCTCACTGCCCAGCTCACGCTCTCCAAACAGTTCACACTCACATATCAGCTCTAGCGTATGCATATCTTTCACCATCCAGCTCAGAAGAGCTAAGCCCACTCACACCCGATCTAATACATAGCAAACAGAACTGGCCTACACAGGACGCTACTACCAACTTACACCTAGGCTGATACCACTAAATGATGCTGCATAACACTCGTGATCTGAACATTCAGATAAGGGCACCCAGAACATCCATAAGATGAATCCAGCTGAGACTCCAGTTCGCATTAGCTATGCCGCACAGCGTCTCCCAGATCTGCTCACTCCTAAGTAGTTTTCCCTAGAAATAGCTCGCGACTGTTCTGATAAATACGAACTACTCTCATCCAAGCTGAAGATTACGAACAATACTGAGCTACACTGAATGATATTACAAGATTACGCCTAAGCTGATACCACTAAGTGACACAGCACACGACTCATGATCTGAACATTCAGCTTAGAGCACCCAGAACATCCCTAAGCTGAATCCAGCTAAGACTCATGTTCGCATCCACTATGGTACACAGCATGTGAGACCCAAACTTTCTGCTGTTCAGATGTTTTTTGGGATCGAACCAGTTGTGAGTCGATGTGCTTGGAGTATCCATCAGAATTGTTTAAGTGTTGAATCCAGCTGTGTGAAGATATCAGGTGTTGCGTGGAGACGCCTATTCGGGTGTTGCATCAGCAGCGACTAGTTGAGGCGCTATGAAGCATTTGGAGCAGCAGCGTGTTTTCAGTAGCGGGTGTTGGTACGTCGTCGTTTGTATTAGTTGGATCGACAGCGTTTCAATTTTGCGCTAGGACTCAGCTGTTGGGTTGTGCGCGTATTCAACTGCTGATTCAGGGATCAGCTGTTGAGTGAGCGATCAGTTGTTGGTTAGTTGTTCAGTAGTAAGTAGCGGGTGACGTGTCCAGTTGCGACAGTAACTCCTGCGACGTCGTTTGATTTAGTTGATCGCTGTTTAGCGATAGGTTTTAGCTGATACGAGATTCAGCTGTTGGTTGGGATATCAGTCGCGATAGCTGATATTGTCGGTGGATCTGTTTCCTAGTTAGTCAGTTGTGACTTTAAATAGAGGACTTGGTCCTTGCGTTCAATTATTGTTTCCCCGACACTTAGAAATATTTCCCGTGAACCTTATCCTATCGTGATACCCTAGTTACTGTTCACATTAACCTTCTTCATTTCAATTGCCGTCGTTAGATAGCTCCGACGAGAGCGAGAGTGGTAGCGTTGGACTCCTCTTGCTAAGGCGTTTCGTTTCATACCCTTTTCATAGGCAGCGGAGGAGTTGGAAGAGGATCGTAGAGACATCTCCCTTCTCTAGTCTGTTAGCATAAGCGTCGGATTTCGCATCCTATCCTAGCTTTTTGGGGTAAGTAAAGATTCTACCTTTAAGCTTTGTTAGAGCTTTCTTGGTGATAGAAAGGTAGATCTAGCGCTGGTGGAGTCGTAGCTCCCAGCTGCTGTGTTTCTGAGTTGTAGTCCTTGAGCAATTGTAGTATTGGCTTAGCAGGTGGTGGATCTGCGTTGCTAGAACTTTCATTGTGTCAAACTGCATGTGCTAAGTATAACTCAGAAGTTAAGGTACGGATGTTGAGCTTTATTACAGCTATGGGTTGAGCGTGGATTATATGTGCTTTGCTGTGTATGCTCCTTGCTGTTATTATTGTGCATGTGTTATAATATCAGCTGTTACATTTGCATACATGCATATCCTCCCATCGATCTCTGGTTTGCTAGCTATGCCTTGTATTCGATCTGAGCGTACCAGGATGCCGGGCTTAAGGACGAGCGGGTAACTCCCGTATACCTTAAAGCTAGAGGCACGCGGGTAACTCCCGTCCCTCATCTCCCTGCTGGGACAGTTAGCCGCTATGGGCGGAGTGGGTAGCTCGCACACCCCATGAGTGGCCAACAGCAGGTTGAGCTATTGTTGCATCTGGTGCAGTATACGTGAGACGAGTGAGTAGCTCCCATATACTCAGTATACATACTGTGACTACTGTCTTTCAGTTGTTTCGCTCTAGTTGTTGAGTTGTTGTTATCCAGCTGTCGAGTTGCTGTTTTGAGATCTCTCGGCTTCCAGCTTTTGGTTGTATTTCGATCTCCTGCATGGCATCTGCATATCTATCTACTGCTTTTCGCTTGCTGTATTTGTTGCTCTCCGTACTGGGGGTTTGACCCCGAGGTCTCTCTGGGGCTGTTGTGTTGTTGCCTGCTTGTTGTACAGGTTTTCCAGGATTCACAGCTGGGCGTGGCTTTGATCCAGCTGGTGGTGCCCCAAGCGGTGGATAGAGTGTCCTAGTTAGCATATAGCATATTATGTACTAGTGCTGTCAGCCGGGGAATGCCCTGTGCTTTAGTTTCTGTTCAGCTGTAGCTTTGTCAGCTGTTGTATTGTTGCTAGTACTTGTAATTGCTGTACTGTCGTATTTCGTAATGTAAACTGGGATTATTTTAAGTATTGCGCTATTTTAAATTATCCGTTTTAATCGTCAGGCCAAGCAAAAATTTTAAGCCACTTTTTATTGCTTCCGCTATGTTTTTGCATGGTTTATCTCTGAGTTGTGCACGAGGCCTGACATTTTTGGTTCAGAGCTTAAGCTGGGATAAGCTCGATGTCGTTTGATCACACTTGAGTCTAGGCACAGTGTTGTGTGTTTCTTGTGCATGACTATGTGACCTATGTGCTGCATATTTTATGTGTTGTATCTGTTCTGTATGATCTTATCCTGTTTAGTGCCTTCCTAGATGCCGCCTAGACGTAGGGGTAGGGGTAGAGGTCAGTTTCAGGCCAAATCTGGAGATCAGAACGAGGATCAGCATAGTTTTCCTTCTCTTAGACGCGATAGTCGGGTTGATGAAGAGGTTGACGAGTTGGCAGCCCGCGTTGATAACATGGAACTGGTGATGGATAGGTTCCAGCGGATGAGTCCTCAGGTTTTCAATGGGGATGAGTCTAGTGAGGATGTTGACTCTTGGTTGCAGCATATCATGGGTCTATTCAATCGTGTGCAGTACTATGATGAGCTCAAGTTGAGCTTAGCTACCTTCCAGCTGAGGAAAGGTGCGGAGCATTGGTGGAGAGGCGCTTCGAGGACTTTGGAAGAGACTGGAGTAGGGATTTCGTGGGACAGTTTCTGTGTTGCTTTTCGTCAGGAGTATGTCCCGGAGTCCTATGTGAACGCTCGTGAGCGTGAGTTCGATAACTTGGAGCAGGGTTCCATGTCTGCTAGAGAGTATGCCCGTAGGTTTTCTTCTTGCGTATGTGCCGCATGTTGCTGGCCGAGAGAGAGCGAAGAGGACTAAGTTTCTTGAAGGGCTGAATGAGGAGCTGTATACCTTGGTTTTGTCGAGTAAACCAAAGAGCTATGTAGAGGCTGTGGATAGTGCGATTGATATCAAGGAGTGGTTGAAGAATCGTCGGTCTCGTAGGCCGTACGTGGCGCAGAGTAATCGCCCAGTGATTCAGGGAGCGCAGCCTTCCCCGTCGTCCCAATCGTCTCAGCCCTTCCCCGCAGCAGCAGTTAGCTTAGCAATCGGGACGCCAGAGTTTTAGGCCTCGTGGTCACCAATTCAAGAAGAAAGGAGGTTCTAGTTCTTCTGGTACTGGTAGTTCTATCAGCAGTGGCTCAAGGTGGATTATTGTGGTATTTTGTGGTGGACAGCAGCAATAGCAGCAGAGAATATGGGAGACGCAATTTAGGCCATTTCAGCAGCCTGGTCCGTCGCGTTTCGGACAGTCTTCCTAGCAGCATATCGCTTTTCCCCAGCAAGCCCAAGTGAATGCCATTACTAGGGATCAGGCGGAGGGCACGCCGAGCAGGGTGATTTCAGGTACTTGTCTTGTTTTCGATTATCCTACACGTGTGTTGTTTGATACTGGTGCATCGCATTCGTTTATTGCTTATGCTTTTGTGATTGAGCGTGGTCTGTGTACCACTGTGTTGCGTGATGTTGTTTCTATTGCAACTCCCGCTGGCGCGAGCCTACTCTCCCAAGAAGTTGTATTGGACGGCATTCTTAGATTCGGCGAGAACGTTCTAGTAGCAAACCTTATTAGGATAACATTGTGGGATTTCGACTGTATCGTATGAATGGACGTTCTGTCTAGTTATAGGGCCTCCATGGATTGATTCCATGGGGTCGTGCGTTTTAGGCCTCAGTTTGGCGAGAAGTGGAACTTCTACGGCCACGATTCTCAGTCGAAGATTCCGTTGATCTCAGCGATGGAGATAGTTCAGCCTATTGTCAGCAGAGAACGCTGGTTTTATGATTTATGCGATGGACGCATCTTCTTCTTCGCGTGTGCAGCTTAGTGACATTCCAGTGGCGCGTCATTTTCCCGATGTGTTTCCGAAGGAGATTCCTGGTTTTCCCCGAGGAGGGAGATTGACTTCAGCATTGAGTTGGTGCCTGGCACAGCTCCGATTTCTCGTGCAACGTATCGCTTAGCTCCTGCTGAGTTAAGAGAACTCAAAGTGCAACTGGATGGTTTGCTGGAGAAAGGCTTTATTAGGACTAGTATGTCGCCTTGGGGAGCGCCTATCTTGTTTGTTAAGAAGAAGGATGGCACAATGAGGATGTGCATCGATTTCCGCCAGCTGAATAAAGCTACTATTAAGAATAAGTACCCGTTGCCTAGGATCGATGACTTGTTCGATCAGCTACAAGGCTCGACTGTGTATTCAAAAATCGATCTACGTTCAGGGTACCATCAGCTGAGGATAAGAGATTCAGATGTTGCGAAGACTGCTTTTCATACTAGGTACGGGGATTTCGAGTTTCTGGTTATGCCTTTTGGGTTGACGAATGCCCTAGCAGTTTTCATGGACTTGATGAATAGGGTTTTTCGAGAGTTCATCGATCAGTTTGTGATAGTGTTCATCGATGACATCTTAATGTATTCGAAAACTCCTTTGGAGCGCAAGGAGCATTTGAGAGTTGTTCTTCAGACGCTTAGAGACTCGCAGCTGTATGCCAAGTTTTCTAAGTGCGAGTTTTGGCTGGATCATTTTGTGTTTTTGGGTCACGTTATTTCAGCAGATGGGATTTCGATTGATCCCAGTAAGGTAGAAGCTGATGTCAGTTGGGAACGCCCCAAGAGTGTGACGGAGGTTCGTAGTTTCTTGGGTCTAGCTGGCTATTATCGACGTTTTATTGAAGGATTTTCTAGCATAGCTAAGCCAATGACACAGTTGACCCAGAAGGACAAGCGTTTTGTTTGGACTGAGCAATGTGAGAACAGTTTTCAGTTGCTCAAAGGGAAGTTAACATTCGCCTGTGTTAGTCTTGTTTGTCTGGTTCAGGTGGTTACGTGGTGTGTTCAGATGCCTCGCTCAATGGATTGGACTGTGTGTTGATGCAGCATGGTCGGGTCATTGCTTATGCTTCACGGCAGCTGAATCCGCATGAGACTCGATACCCAGTTCATGATTTGGAGCTAGCAGCTGTAGTCTTTGCTTTGAAGATTTGGCATCATTATTTGTATGGCGAGCAGTTTGTGGTGTATTCAGACCACAAAAGCCTTCAGTATTTGTTTCTCAAGGATTTTGAGTGTGAGATCCAATATCAGCCTGGGAAAGTGAATGTAGTTGCTGATGCATTGAGAAGAAAGGCTCAAGGAGCGATGCTTGCATCGTTGTATTCTTCTAAGGATCGTGAGCATCTTAGCACTACTGGTTGGCAGTTTTACCCAGCTGAGGATTTTGTTATGGTTTCTTCTTTTCAAGTTGAGCCACAGGTTGTTGTGAGCATTAGAGCTACTCAAAGGACAGATCATTCCATCCATGAGTTAAAGCTGAAGGTAAGAGCTGGACAGCTTGAGGACTATTCTGTTTCGTCTGACGGTTGTTTGAGGTTCCGTGGCCGGCTGGTTGTGCCAAACCTCATAGACTTGAAGGAACAGATTTTGAGAGAATCGCACTGCAGTAGATACAGTGTTCATCCTGGCGTGAGGAAGATGTACCAAGCGCTGAAGCCTCACTTCTGGTGGGCTGGATTGAAGAGTGACGTTGCTAATTTTGTGGCCAAGTGTTTGAATTGTCAGCAAGTTAAGGCTGAAAGGATGAGACCTGGTGGTCTATTGCAGAGTCTGGAAGTGCCCCAATGAAATTGGGAGCACACAGCGATGGATTTTGTGACGCATCTGCCTCGTTTTAGCAGAGGGTGCGATGCTGTTTGGGTGGTTGTAGACAGATTGTCGAAGTCTGTGCACTTCATTCCCTATGGTATGACGTTTTCTTTGAAGAAAATGGCGAAGCTGTACATAGATTTTGTAGTACGTCTGCATGGTGTGCCTGTTTCGATTGTTTTAGATCGAGATCCGAGGTTTACTTCCAGGTTTTGGAAGATTTTGCAGGCAGCTCTAGGGACTAGATTGGCTATGAGTACAGATATCAGCCCCAGACAGATGGCCAATCTGAGCGAGCTATCCAGATTTTGGAGGATATGTTAAGAGCTGTTGTGATGGACTTCGGTGGTAGCTGGCAGGATTCGTTGTCCTTGGTGGAATTTTCCTATAATAACAGCTATCAAGTATCGATTGGCATGGCATTGTTTGAGGCGTTGTATGGCAGGAAGTGCAGATCGCATGTATGTTGGGAGGAAGTGGGGGAGAAGCAGCTGTCTTCTCCAGAGTTTGTGCAGCAGATGAGAGATCAAGTGGATCTAATCCGTCAACGTATGAAAGCTGCACAAGATCACCAAGCCAGCTATGTGAATAAGAGGCGTATGCCTTTAGAGTTTCAGGTTGGTGATCGTGTTTTCCTTAAGGTTTCCCCTTTCCGTAGTGTTTTGCGATTTAGTCTGAAGGGTAAGCTAGCCCCTCGTTATGTTGGTCCTTATGAGATCTTAGAGAGGATTGGCCCTTTAGCTTATCGGCTGTTGTTGCCAGCAGAATTGTCTTCTCTACATGATGTCTTTCATGTTTTCATGTTGAGGAAGTATGAGCCAGATCCGTTTCATGTATTGGGAACAGACGAGGTTGAGCTTGATCAGACTTTGAGTTACGTTGAGTATCCCTTGCAGATCTTGGATAGGAAGGAGAAACAGTTGAGGAATAAAACCATTCCGTTGGTAATGGTTCAGTGGAGCAAGCATGGTGTTGAGTTAAGCGTGCATGGGTGAGAACAATACTGGGATGGGTGATCTCCTGGGAAGTTCTCGTACGTCAAGCTGCTGACGTTGCGCCGCTTGATCTGGTTGACCATGTGGGCTATAAAAGTGTGATGCCAGATCTTAACGGGTAATACTATCTCTGCTGGGGATAGGGCCGACTGTAGGGGAAAGGAAGACTGATCTCTAAGGGAAATGTGACAGCACCAGCAGTTAGACACGCACCTCCCTGAACTCATGGGCCTAACAGCCCAACCCTAACGCACATAATAGGTGCACTCTGCGCTGCCACATTATAAGGAAATAAAGTTGCACCTTGGCTAACAGCTATAGCTTTTGGCCTAGTGATAAGCCCTTGATCCTAACAATTGGTATCAGAGCGAGGTCAGGGGTTCGAGTCTCCCAAGAAGCATTTTCTATACTTCTTGGGGTGGTATACGTCAAGCTGCTGACGTTGCGCCACTTGATCTGGTTGGCCATGTGGGCTGTAAAAGTGTGATGCCAGATCTTAACGGGTAATACTATCTCAGCTGGGGATAGGGCCGGCGGTAGGGGAAGGGTAAGACTGATCTCTAAGGGAAATGAGACAGCACCAGCAGTTAGACACACACCTCCCCGAACTCATGGGCCTAACAGCCCAACCCTAACGCACATAATCGGTGCACTCTGCGCTGCCACATTATAAGGAAATAATGTTGCACCTTGGCTAACAGTTATAGCTTTTTGCCTAGCGGTAAGCGCTTGATCCTAACACATGGTAGAGAGGAAGCTACCTGGGGACTGGAAGAGAAGATGCAGCGTGAGTGGCCGCATCTGTTTGAGTAAGCCTTGTAATAGATTCCAGTAGTTAGCTTGTTTCCAGTTATCTTGAACTCCTGGGTTCAGTCGAGTTGTTCCTGGACATTTTGATTTCGAGGACGAAATCGTGTCTTAGTGGGGGAGAGATGTGAGACCCCAACTTTCTGCTGTTCAGATGTTGTTTGGAATCGGACCAGTTGTGAGTCGATATGCTTGGAGTCGCCATAGAAATTGTTTAAGTGTTGAATCCAGCTGTGTGAAGATATCAGGTGTTGCGTGGAGACGCCTGTTCTGGTGTTGCATCAGCAGCGACTAGTTGAAGCGCTATGAAGCATTTGGAGCAGCAGCGTGTTTTCAGTAGCGGGTGTTGGTACATCATCGTTTGGATTAGTTGGAACGACAGCGTTTCAATTTAGCGCTAGGACTCAGCTGTTGGGTTGTGCGCGTATTCAAATACTGATTGAGGGATCAGCTGTTGAGTGAGCGATCAGCTGTTGGTTAGTTGTTCAGCAGTAAGTAGCGGGTGACGTGTCCATTTGCGACAGTAACTCCTGCGACGTCGTTTGATTTAGTTGATCGCTGTTTAGCGATAGGTTTTAGCTGAAACAAGATTCAGCTGTTGGTTGGGATATCAGTCGCGATAGCTGATATTGTCGGTGGATCTTTTTCCTAGTTAGTCAGTTGTGACTTTAAATAGAGGACTTGGTCCTTGCGTTCAATTATTGTTTCCCCGACACTTAGAAATATTTCCCGTGAACCTTATCCTATCGCGATACCCTAGTTACTGTTCACAGTAACCTTCTTCATTTCAATTGCCATCGGTAGATAGCTCCGACGAGAGCGAGAGTGGTAGCGTTGGACTCCTCTTGCTAAGGTGTTTCGTTTCATACCCTTTTCGTAGGCAGCGGAGGAGTTGGAAGAGGATCACAGAGACATCTCCCTTCTCTAGTCTGTTAGCATAAGCGTCGGATTTCGCATCCTATCCTAGCTTTTTGGGGTAAGTAAAGATTCTACCTTTAAGCTTTGTTAGAGCTTTCGTGTAGATAGAAAGGTAGATCTAGCACTGGTGGAGTCGTAGCTCCCAGCTGCTGTGTTTCTGAGTTGTAGTCCTTGAGCAATTGTTGTATTGGCTTAGCAGGTGGTGGATCTGCATTGCTAGAACTTTCATTGTGGCAAACTGCATGTGCTAAGTATAACTCAGAAGTTAAGGTACGGATGTTGAGCTTTGTTACAGCTATGGGTTGAGCGTGGATTATATGTGCTTTGCTGTGTATGCTCCTTGCTGTTATTATTGTGCATGTGTTATAATATCAGCTGTTGCATTTGCATACACGCATATCCTCCCGTCGAGCTCTGGTTTGCTAGCTATGCCTTGTATGCGATCTGAGCGTACCAGGATGCTGGGCTTAAGGACGAGCGGGTAACTCCCGTATACCTTAAAGCTAGAGGCGCGCGGGTAACTCCCGTCCCTCATCTCCCTGCTGGGACAGTTAGCCGCTATGGGCGGAGTGGGTAGCTCCCACACCCCATGAGTGGGCAACAGCAGGTTGAGCTATTGTTGCATCTGGTGCAGTATACGTGAGACGAGTGGGTATCTCCCATATACTCAGTATACATACTGTGACTACTGTCTATCAGTTGTTTCGCTCCAGCTGTTGAGCTGTTGTTATCCAGCTGTCGAGTTGCTGTTTCGAGATCTCTTGTCTTCCAGCTTTTGGTTGTATTTCGATCTCCTGCATGGCATCTGCATATCTATCTACTGCTTTCCACTTGCTGTATTTGTTGCTCTCCGTACTGGGGGTTTGACCTCGAGGTCCCTCTGGGGCTGTTGTGTTGTTTCCTGCTTGTTGTACAGGTTTTCAAGGATTCACAGTTGGGCGTGGCTTTGATCCAGCTGGTGGTGCCCCAAGCGGTGGATAGAGTGTCCCAGTTAGCGTATAGCATATTATGTACTAGTGCTGTCAGTCGGGGAATGCCCTGTGCTTTAGTTTCTGTTCAGCTGTAGCTTTGTCATCTGTTGTATTGTTGTTAGTACTTGTAATTGCTGTACTGTCGTATTTCGTAATGTAAACTGGGATTATTTTAAGTATTGCGCTATTTTAAATTATCTGTTTTAATCATCAGGCCAAGCAAAAATTTTAAGCAAATTTTTATTGCTTCATCTATGTTTTTGCGTGGTTTATCTCTTAGGTGTGCACGAGGCCTGACACAGCGCCTCCCAGAGCTGCTCAGTCCTAAGATGTTTTCCTCAAAAACAGCTCTCGACAAAAACCAGGGTAACACCCAACTATGAAGTTTAGCTTAGAATCGTTCCTCACAGATTAGCTTACACTCCAGATCCAGAACAGATTACGCTCATAGATCAAAATCCCAAAGTGTTCGCTACTACGCTGTTATCTCCAAAACATCTTACGACTGGAATATTTGTTCCACGTTCAACGAAGCAGTTCAGCTCAGAGCTGTTCCACACACCGATTAGTTTGGGAATGGCACAAAATAAAGGAAACAAGATATAAATTTTAAGATCAATCTGTATCACTAATTCATATTGCTTACGTGTTTCTAAGCAATGTTATTCAAATTAGCAGCCATTAATTAACTATGCGTCTCTAAATACACAAGTGACCAGTCATGTGTGTTAGGAAGGAACTTTAAAGGCAAGAAATCGGCAGGAAGCTTCAGCCAAGAAAGTACCTTTATGCTGACCAGCAGCTCTCCTCTTTCCAAAAGCTTCAGCTAGCCAAGAAATTCCAATGTTAGCTAAACACACCAGCTTCAATTTCAAGTTTAAAACACAAGAACATGCAAGAGACGATCGAAAGAGGGCTATGTTAGTGACCAATTAAACGAATTGAATGAGATTGAAAGAGGGCTAGGCCAGTCAAGGAAGAAAGATCGAGGAATATTATGTAAAAATTCAACAATTTTTGCCAAATGTCATGCTCAAACAACAACGGATTTAACGAAATTGTTGTCGTGGCTTTAAAAACACTTTCAACAAAAACGGTTGTTACGAAAACCGTTGTCGTTTCCCGACATCATTTTTTAAAAACAGGCTCAATGACAACGGCTTTAATAAAACCATTGTCGTTGCTCCAAAAACAATACCATAAGACATTATTTTTTTAATAAGCGTTCGTTTTGTTAGAAAACGGCTCATCAACAATGGATTTCACCAAAACCTTTGTTATAAATAAAAAATAACGGTTCTGTATAATCCGTTGTCTATTGCACGTTGTTAAAGGCTTGTTTGGTAGTAGTGGTAGGTGGTCTTTACTGGTAGAAAGTGAGCTGACTTAGTTAAACGATCAACTATGACCCAACTCGAGTTGAAACCGTGAAGAGTTCTGGGTAGACCTACCACAAAATCCATCGTTAAAATTTATGTGACCTAGAAATGTAACCTTCCCTCACCATAATTCATACTTACTGAACTCAACAAAAAATGTTGCCCATCCTTTAAAATTTGCAACATCGTCCTAAGCTGATTCGAGTGCTCTCTTCTGTTCTTAGAGTAGATCAAATGTCACCTATAAACACTGTTAGAAACTGATCCAGATAAGGTTGGAACACTCTATTCCTAATCCATGAACGCTGAAGGTGCATTCGTCTATCCAAATGGCATCACTAAAACTCGTGCTGACCCTAATGCGTTATGAAGGCAGCCTTGTAAATATCCGCTTCTTTAATCTTCAGTTGGTGGGATTAGATCGGAGACCAATCTTATAGAACACTGTTGCTGCTTGTAGTTGATCAGACAGATGTTCGGTTCTCGGAAGGGGATACTTTTTCTTCACCGTCAGCTTTACAACTCTCTGTAGTCTATACACAACCTAAAGCTTCCATCCTTCTTCTTAACAAACAGCACGGGTGCTCCCCAAGGTGAGGTACTAGGACATATGAAGCCTTTGTCTACAAGATCTTGAATTTTATCCTACAACTCTCTCATCTCTGCAGGAGGAAGTCTATATGGAGGTTTAGATACAGGGGTGGCACCAGGTACCAGCTCGATCGCAAGCTCAATCTCTCGATCTAAGATGTCACCTGGAACAATTTTGAGGAAGGCGTCCGCTACTACCACATTCATCATCTAGGTTTCCCATCAACAACTATGGACGAAATGCTAGCCAAAAATCCTAAACATCCTTTTCTCAATAGCTTGGGCCTTCAGAGATGAAATCATACAAGGGACTCCCCTAATCTGGTTAGCTTCAAACTGAAACTGATTCTCTCGAGGTTGTTTAACTTCTACTGTCCTTAGTTTAAAATCAATAACTACCCCATAATTAGTTAACCACTCCAATCCCAAAAATTAAATCAATCTTAGGCATGGGTGATACGATTAGGTCATTAGACGCTAAATATCCTTGGAACCTAAGCTCTATGCTATGAAATATACCATTGGATACAAGTCTCTCTCCTGAAGGAATAGTCTCACAATAAGACCTACAAATAATCATTCAGGTTGCATGGTTAATTCCTTAAAAAAAGATCTGATAAACTAACGGGTTGCTCCCAAGTTTAACCAAGCAATATAAGGCATACCAAAAATAATAATAATCTTACCCGTAACTTCTATTCTATCTTGATTCGCCTGATCTACCGTCATCATGCATGATCTGCTGGTCATAAGCTGCTTCAATTGGGGGTATTCCTTAAAAAGTGACCTGGAGCGCCGCACTTGTAGCACACACCCTATCCAACTCTACACAGACCAGCATGCTTCTTGCGACATTCTGGACAAGGCGGTTTGTTGATTATCTTTGGGGTTGAGTTGCGTGGTTCAGGTGGTTTCCCTTGGGGTTTCTGCGGATCGGTCTTTGGTCACTTGGACGACCTTTGGTATCTAAGTTGAAAAGCCAGGCGCTTCTGTTTGCGTGTAAACCTCTTCTGAGGATACTCATGGCTAGATCCTCCGCCTGAAGATTGACCACTCCCCTGACTCGATGTCCCTACCAACTGCTCTAATGGTAGGGCCATTTCTGCTAAAACGCATGCATTTTCATCTGAGCTGATGTCTTCGATGGTGCTGTCCCTTTTCCTTATACCTCTACCTCTACCTCTTCCTGAAATATCTGAACTCAAGCCCAAATCCACCACATTAACATCAATAAGGGATAACTCTATAATAATGAACATAAAACTCACAAACAGGAGAAAGTGGCTATGAGAATTGTCTCAGACTGGAGGAAAGTGTTTATCTCAAGGGCCATGATCTGATACGAAGTTGTGGCGCCCTAGTCCATCATTAAACAATCTCTAAAGTTCATGGAAAAACGTACAAAATTTTCACTTTTTAGGAATTGAAAGGAAAGCATACGTTTCAGGGGTGGTTGTGCGACAGAAGAAATGATTCAGCTCACGCATGGCCATACAGATTAGGGATTGCAATGAAAGAACTAATGACATTTACTTGATCTGATCACACATGGGTTGGGAAACAATAATTGTAATAAGGTCGTGAAAAAGTTCAAAACAAAACAGCTCGCGGGCTGTAACAGCTTAGAGTGAATCAGATTGGAGTACGAATACTAACATAAAAATATTTTGATACAAATAGTGCGAAATCAGTTTAGAAACACTTTGAACTGAAATATTCTAATACAGTTTTGTTCACAAAAGAGGTGCGGCCTGTAGCAGCGCGAAAACGCTTGTCCATCGATAAACACAGTTCCCATCTGGTATAGCTCGTGTATTCCATATCTCATTGAACATCCTCACCTGTACCCAAGAAACCTAGTGAGCCTAGGGTATCATCTAGTAAATCTGGTAATAGCAAAGGCAGTACATGCATGGAAAAAAATAGCTTTTACTGTAAACTGAAAGCTCGTAGGCTGATAGAACTGTAAACTGGTAAACTGAAAACTGAGAAAGCCTAAACTAAACATGCTTAACATGAACTTTTCTCAATACTACGATTGTAAACAAACATGTTCTTATTTTCTTTCGTGTTATGGCGCAGAAGCTCTCCATAGGTCAGTTCGCTTGATCAAGCTATCATCTGAATACAGGCTCTGGGGAATAAATCTCAAACTATGTGAAGGGGTATATAGGTTCTTCAACCCATAGTCCTTGTCGTTCCTGCTTTGAAGGGGTATATAGTTCGTCAACCATAATCCTTGTCCTTCCAATGAAGGGACACACCGATTCGTCAATCAGCATCCTCACCCTCCCTCTCTTGAACGTCTGATATCTTTTCCATAAATCATTTTAAACTTTTTGTAAGCTACTTCATTTAAAACTTTAATAAATATGGCATGGAGACTTCTGTCATATCTCCTTCGTCGCCTTGCCATATATCATTAAAAAAATTTATCTACTGAAACTTCTTTGTTTCTATTCTCTGATCTGAATAAGATCGCTAAAATAGATATGGTTCGCTATTTTAAAACTTCTCTGATATTTGAAATTTACTGGGAGTACATCGAAACTCAATCAAAAAAGAAATTTAGATCAACTCAGGTTATAGGAACGAAGAACAGATAGCAGAGCTCTAAGCTGATGAACTTTTTCTTGAAATTGGGTATAACTGCGAACAGACTAGAGTTTAGCTTTGAATCAAAGCTAATGGAATGAAGAATTAAACGTGATATTACCGTATCAGTCCAGTGTTAGAGTAGATGCCCAACTAGCCAACTTGTGGCGTGTGGGTTTTATTGACTCTTGTACAAACGATCTTTATATATGATATTCGCATTCTTTTATATGGCATTCTTTACTTTCATTATGTGTGTAATGATTTACAATTGTGTTGAGTAAAGACCTAGAATACACTAAAGCGTATGTCAGATGTGATAGTGGGTATGACGGCTATCATGAAACACATCTAATAGTCGCTGTGTATTCTAAACATGTTCCTAGTCGATTGGGCCGTCAAAATGAGGATAAGGCCACCCGAGTTCGAGACTAGTATCTGCGATACGAAGTACCATGTTTCATTGGTAGGGAACATTGTGATGTTCTGAGCATGCAGAT
>KV003155.1:32762-49949 GCA_001598015.1 Dorcoceras hygrometricum | reverse complement strand
TCCGGAGCCACAATGGTTGTGGGCCCACGGCTAGCTGTATCCCTGAACCATTGAGGGTCACACAAGTACTGGATTCAAGATTCCCACACGGATACTCAGCTCAATGTGTTGAGCACGAGAAGAGGATTTCGGGAAGTGCGACTTCCTAAAAGTCAACAGGGGTCAAACCGGGATTTGACTCTGTTGAGGGGCAAAACGGTCATTTTGCTATTTGGGGTTTTGATGATCTGAAAATTTGTTTTTCACATCATAACATTCAGTTTTGGAAACTGAGTCGATCGGTCCGATCTGATCGGCGATCGGAGTTACGATGAAGTCGCAGCGATAGATATCGTCATTTGGACCCGGGCCCGTTGGACCGGCCCAAGTCCATTGTTAAGTCTATTTAATTAGACTTATTAGACTTCATAATTACACTACACACTTGTTGCAAACTCCTAACCCTAACCCTAAGCAAAATCCGTCGCCTCCTCCACCTCAAACACGCCGCCGCCGTGCGCCGCCCGCCGTCGCCGCCAACTTCACCGGAATTTGTTCCGGCCTAGTTTTTCGAGGAGAATCCGTTCGTGCTGATCTCGTCAGGACTTCTAGTGCAGTCTAACGAAGGAGTCTCGGATCTGGTCGTGGACCGGATTGGCGTAACTACCGCAATCTACCGAGAAGAGCCGGGTTCTTGAAACACCGGTTGGAGCCAGGCACAAGTGCCAGCGAGGTAACACGCTAAACATCCTATGAATGTCGTAGAATGTAGATTTGTTCTTCGTATTGATCACCTCCCGGTTCTCTGTTTTTCGTTCTTCCGCTGCCTGACCGGGGGGCGGATCCGGATCCCCAACATCCAGAGTGGCCCAAAGCTGACACTGATCAAATCAGAGTATGAACAGATCGCAAGCATAAAACAGCTCAGAATATGAAATCAGATCTGGGCCATTTGTTCCACTTAGATTAGGAGAAGTCAACATGATTTAAACGAGCAGACTAGATTACGATGGTCAAACAAAGTCAACACAGTTTAAGGAAATCAGACCATATCTCAAGCTTAGAGCAGCTCAGAGGGGAAACAGATCGCGTGCTAAGAAGAGCTCAGAATATGGAAAATAGATCACGCGCTTGGAACAGATCACTAACTTAAAGAAAAGAAACAGTCAGCTCAGGATAGAAAGCAGATAGCAAGCGTAAAACAGCTCAAAGAAGAGAATTGATCACGACTGGTTGGTCAACTTGTTGGCGCAGTGGCGGATCCGGATCCCGTTCCCGGGGCGCTGCGGAAGTTTCAAAATTTTGCACCGGGAATCGGTCAATACATAACAATCAAGGCATTAAAACATAAATAGGATGTTTTAAAGAAGATACCTTGCTGACGTCTAGGCGCCTGGCTCAGACCAGTTTCACAGGGAAACCGGCACTTCAACGGTAGGCGACGGTAGATCTCCTAATCCGGTCCACGACTGGAATCATGCCTCCTTCGTCAGTCTGCACTAGAAGACCTGAAGAATTTGTCACGAACAAAATCTCCTCGTCGGCGTGGTCGGAACAAGTCCAACCACGAAGCAAACGGCGGCAGCGGCACACGGCGGTGCGTGTGGTGGCGGCGGCGGTCGAAGGGGAGTGGAGAGGAGAGGGGGCGGCGGCTGCTAGGTCTAGGGTATGAGAGTTGTGTGTTGTGTTGTACAACCCTAGAACAAGTCATATACATAAAGGTGATGCATGGGCTTGAACTAACCCAATGGGCCTGGGGCGGGCCCAGATACATATGAACATTCGGTTCAACCGTATCACCGTGGCTTCATCATAACCCCGATCGACGATCAGATCAGACCGATCTACACAGTTTACAAAACTGAGTATTATGATGTGAAAACAGTTTTTCAGACCACCTAGTCCAAAATTGCAGTTTGGCCCTACAAGTTTCAAGGATAGTCAAACTAGCCCAAACTTTAGGGAAATTACAATTTGACCCCTGTTGACTTTTAGGAAGTCGCACTCCCTAAATTCCTACTCCTATGCTCAACACATTGAGCTCAATTTCCGTGCGGGAATCGTGAAGCCAGCACTTGTGTGACCCTCAATGGTTCAGGGATACAGCTAGCCGTGGGCCCACAACCATTGTGACTCCGAAATCACAATTTCGGACTGACCCATCGGATCAAGGTAAAGAGCCTAGCAACATCGCCCCATGATCCCCTAGGTATCACTGATAGTGCCTGCAAGAACACATCGGTCATGGTTAGCGTACAGTAAGGTCCTTTCAACACATATATCCCGATTAGATCAACGACCATTGGTATATCGAGAGTCGCTAGAGATCCAATAACTATGCATACATCTCGGAGATCAAATAATGATATCACGTGTGTTACTAGGTAAACCCATCTAGTACTCTGACCAGAGATTTATCACACTATTGCCTCCTCAGATAGCATAGGATATCCATGCATAAAAGCGAGCGGTGAATCCTCGACAACGAAGTATCGACTCCTACATGCATCGGGACCTCACCCAATCCCGCCACCTAATGACCCCAAATGAGTCGGTAAACGGGTCAAAGTGAGGCACCTATCATGTAGAGTCTCAATGACGTCTTGAGTAGTGAGGACTAATCAGTACAACCAAGACCTCGGACTTATCCACTCGACAAATGGTAACCACTTGGAAAGTCAGAACGAGGGTAGTTCGATAGATCACCAGGTCACTATCCATCTGCATGATCAGAACATCACAATGTTCCCTACCAATGAAACATGGTACTTCGCATCGCAGATGCTAGTCTCAAGCTCGGGCGGCCTTATCCTCATTTTGACGGCCCAATCGACTAGGAACGAGTTTAGAATACACAGTGACTATTAGATGTGTTTCATTATAGCCATCATATCCACTATCACATCTAACATACACTATGGTGCATTCTAGGTCTTTATCCAACACAATTGTTAACATTATAACCTAATGAAAATAAAGAATGCCATAAAAAAACACGAATTTCATAAATAAAGATCGTTATACAAGGAGTCAATAAAACCCACACGCCACAAGTTGGCTAGTTGGGCATCTATTCTAACACAACTCCGATTAGGGAAAGTCAACACAATTTAGAATGGTCAGGCAAAATTATGAAGGTCAACTCATCTTAGGGTAATCAAACCAGATCACGAGCGGACTAGACAATGAAATCAGATCACAAGCGGACTGGACAATGAAATCAGATAGCAAGCGGACTGGACAATGAAATCAGATCGCAAGCAGACTAGACAATGAAATCATATAAGAATCGTACTGGAAAATCAGGTCGCAACTTCAAAATTAGCTCAGGGAAAAGAAGATCAAATCACGAACAGCTCGTGAACTCAGGAACTGCTCGGGAAAATAAGCCTACCGCAAGTGCAAACTGCAACTGTTTGGAGATCAAACTACGAATTGAAATCATCGAATGAATCGTCTGTGGTTAGAATGACAATAGGGTACTTACAACATTTTGGAGAAGTTCGACAATATTAGCTAAGCTTATCATAATAGAACAGAGTTCCAACTAGACCAGTTTTTCCTATCAGCTCAGAAACTCATCCTTAGCCATCCAGAACGGGTACTGAAAATAGTTTAGAGAAGTTCAAGCAGATTAACTAAGCTTATCATATCAGAACAGAGTTCCAACTAGACCAGCTTTGCCTATCAGCTCAGAACCTCATCTTTATCCATCCAGCACGGGTACTGAAAACAGCTTGGAGAAGTTCGAGTAGATAATCCAAGCTTATCAGACCAGAATAGCACTCTAGCTAGACCAGCTCTGCCTATCAGCTCAGAACCTCATCCTTAGCCACCCTGCATGGGTACTGAAAATATCTTGGAGAAGTTCGACCGGATAAGCCAAGTTTATCAGACCAGAACAGCGCTCTAGCTAGACCAGCTCTGCCTATTAGCTCAGAACCTCATCATTAACCGTCCAGTACGACTTATTCTCTGAACTCTAGTTTGAAGCTATTTTTGTACATCCCAACAATTTTTGAAAGAAAAACTAACATCCATTTAGAACCAATCCTTTCTGTCACTTTTGAAGAAAAAAACACTTACTGTGAACCCGCATTCATTTTAGAAAATCATTTCATCCAAAACGAAGCAATAAACTCTGGAGAAACTTCAAAACTCAAACACACAGGCTTGAAAGAACATATTATGCTTTCAAGGATATGTCAAAGAACCGAAATTACTTTCCTTTCGCTCGACGACAGGTTGAAAAGAACAGCTCCATCTTTGAATCTCCCACAAGCACGATCACAACGCTTACTTTGAAGAAAAACTTTGGTTGGTTTGCGGTATACAGCCCTAATAAAGAAATTATACAAGGCATGCCAATAGTAATCATTCTTTTAAAAGTACTTTAGGTGGCGGTTGTCCTTCCCCATACGCCAACCGAAATAATTTTGTGTAAAAAGATATATTTTTATTTCTTATTTTTGTTAAATAAACTGAACCGTGCTTGGGTTCATTCTCGTAGGAACCGTCCGTGAACCACCTAGGAAAAAAACGAGGGAATCAGCTCAGGCGAAAACTAAAATGTTAAACGAAAAGAAAATAGTAGTTTAACCCTTCAAAACAAATTAAATAACTCATGAATTTACAGATTTTCCGGGAGTTACATACAGTATGTCTTCACGCAGCCATATATGATCATGAGACAACATCGGTGGATGGAGTTGCTCAAGGATTGTGTTTGCAAGATTCAGTACGACCAGGGCTGGTGAACTTGTCACGGATGACCTTAGTAGGAAAGTGCAGAATTTGATGCTGACGTCTCTGAATATTTCAAAAGTCCATGAGCATTAGGGAACTTGGGGATGGCGGTTCAGCCAGGTGATGACTTCTTCATCGATTCTTCGATTCAGGTGGAACCGCGAATAATCTCAAAAATTAGAGCAACACAGAGGACTAATTCATATGTTCATGAGTTGATATTGAAGTCCCAGTCAGGTCAGTCATATGACTTTACTGTTTTTATGTTGGATGTTTGAGGTTCTAGAGGAGGTTAGGGGTTCTAATCTGGTAGATTTGAAGGAAGCGATACTGAAAGAAGTCCATTGTAGCCGCCATAGTGTCCATCCTGGAAATAGGAAAATGTACAATTCCTTGAAGTCTAACTTTTGGTGGGAAGGCCTGAAGGGTTATATTTCGGACTTTGATGCTAGATGTTTGAATTCCAGTAGGTCAAGGCTGAGAGAATGAGACCTGGTGATATGTTGCAGTCTATAGGTGCAATAGTTGAATTGGGAGAATGTTTCCATGGATTTTGTGACCCATTTACCTTGTTCTAATCGAGTTTGTGATGCGATTTGGGTAGTGATCGATGGAATATCTAAGACAATCCACTTTATTCCCTAAGATATGGCATGCTCATTGAAGAAAATGGCACGACTATATATAGATCATGTTGTGAGATTGCATGGTGTGTTAGTGTCGATAGTGTCTGACAGGGACCTGAGATTTACTTCCATATTTTGAAAGATCTTGCAAGCAGCGTTGGGTTCAAAATTAGCCATAAGCACTGCTTATAATTACCAAAAAGACGGCCCGTGGAAGAGAACCACTCAGACGCTCGAGGACATGTTGCAAACTGTAGCGTTGAATTTCAATGGAGTTTGGAAGGAATCCTTGTCCTTGGTGATCACCTATTTGTTGGGAAAAAGTTGGGGAAAAATAGTTATCGACACCCAAGTTTGTGCAGCATATGTTGGATAAGGTTGATCTGATCCAGAAAAGAAGGAAACAAGCTCAGGATCACCAAGCCAGCTATGCGAATAAAAGGCATAGAACTTTGGAATTTCAGGTTGGTGATTGAGTTTTCCTGAAAGTTTCTCCTTTTAGAAACACGATGAGATTTGGACTCAAGGTAAGTTACCTCCTCGTTACATCGGATCGTATGAGATAGTTGAGCGGTTGGATCTTTAGCGTATAATTTGCACTTGTCGCATGAGCTGTCTGCGATGCATGATGTGTTTCATATGTAAATGTTGCGGAAGTATGAGCCAGATCCATCCCATGTGTTGAGAGTCGATGAAGTGGAGTTAGACCAGACCATGAGTTATATTGAGTGTTCAGTTCAGATATTGGACAGGAATAAGAAATAGCTCAGAAACAAGACGATGCCCTTGGTTATGGTTCAGTGAGCAGACATGGGAAAGAAAAAGCTAATGGGAGTTGGAGACAAAGATGCAGCAGCAATGGCCTCATCTATTTGAGAATGTATCAGTTCACTTCATGTACGCTAGTCTTCCTATGTAATCTCTCACTTTTGGTTTTGTCTGGCTTCGGGTGCGTGCTGGCCTAAATTGAGTGCCGCTAGTTTTTGGGTTGGTTTACTCAATGGTGTCAGATGAATTTTAGATCTGTAAGTTGCTGGTGTGGTTTCATCAGTTTCTGGTTTTGGTTTGACTGATGTTCTGGTGGATGGTGTCTTGATTTCGGGGACAAAATCCTTTCTTACAGGGGGGAATTGTGAGGCTCTGGACAATTCAGATAGGATTAATCAGCTTGGAGTGGATCAGATCAGACCACGTCTGATCTGAGTGGAACAGCTTGGGTGTGAGCTGAACTATTCGCATAGCACTGAGTTGATCTGATAGTAATGTGCTGACCCAGTAGCACTAAAATGATTTGATAACGTTGTGCTGATATAGTAGCACTGATCTGGATTGTTTAACCGTGCTGTTAAGAGCTGGGAGTCAGCTTAGAGGAGGTTTTGACGTCCGAGCTGGAGGTCAGCTTAGAGGTCCGTGCTGATCTGTTTTTACTGTAGATCAGTTCAGGGATTTTTATGCTAAGGTACTTATAATATCTGCTAAGTTATACTCAAGTGTTGGCCATTTTCCCAGGATAAGATATATTGTGCATCTTGAGAGCCCGAGCTGGTACCCCTTGTCACCCTTGTCACTATTCACCCGACCCACATATTTTTCCCGATAGCCGGAGATCAAATACTCAGTTTGGAGCAAGGTTGGTACCGTTGAAATCCTCTCTCCAAACTTATCTTTTCCCCATCAGTTTTGAAGTCTGTGGGTTGGCCGTGAAGGGAGAACGACGACAGCTAAGGAGTGCTATTTTTCGACCTTCTGACCAATTGGCTCTTTAGTTCAGGTAACCATGAGCCTTAAGTGATAGTATTCCTCCCTAGCTTTAATTTGAGAGCAGTATCGTTATTCGTGGTTTTGTTATGAGCATGTCTGAGCTGACTGCTCTCGGCCAGGTTTTTCGATGAGATATTAGTTTAAGCTCTGATACCAATCTAGACTCGAGTGGACTATAATCTAAATTGAGCTTATTCCATTTTAAGCTTTGATACCAAAATGTCAGGTCCGATGCTCATAACTAAGGATTTAGCACACAATTAACGTTAAATGCAGAATATTAGAAGTGGGTTAAATTTTTTTTCTTTTTGGGCCTGATACAAAGCAACGAATAAAAATATCTGAATATTATAAATATCAATACTAGTACAATACCCGGACTTAATTTCATAAAATTCCTTTAAAACTATTTGCAAACACATGTGGATCTAGTCCTGCTCACGCTACATGCAGAAATCCATTAACAACATCCAATCTCCCAGAACAGTATATATATATTAACAGTAAAAAACAAGCATCGAACCAACAAACGTCAACAAATACACAGTGTTAGAGTAGATGCCCAACTAGCCAACTTGTGGCGTGTGGGTTTTATAGACTCTTGTATATGACAATATTTATTTATGAAATACGCATTTATTTGTGGCATTCTTTATTTTCGTTATGCTATATAATGTTAACAATTGTATTGGATAAAGACCTAGAATGCACCATAGTGTATGTTAGATGTGATAGTGGATATGATGGCTATCATGAAACACATCTAATAGTCACT
This sequence comes from Dorcoceras hygrometricum, assembly GCA_001598015.1. Classification (NCBI taxonomy): domain Eukaryota; kingdom Viridiplantae; phylum Streptophyta; class Magnoliopsida; order Lamiales; family Gesneriaceae; genus Dorcoceras; species Dorcoceras hygrometricum. Next base: position 42,062 of record KV003155.1, on the reverse strand, counting down.
GTGTATTCTGAATTTGTTCCTAGTCGATTGGGCCGTCAAAATGAGGATAAGGCCGCCCGAGCTTGAGACTAGCATCTTCGATGTGAAGTACCATGTTTCATTGGTAGGGAACATTGTGATGTTCTGAGCATGCAGATGGATAGTCACCTGGTGATCTATCGAACTACCCTCGTTCGGACTTTCCAAGTGGTTACCATTTGTCGAGTGGATAAGTCCGAGGTCTTGGTTGTACTGATTAGTCCTCACTACTCGAAACGATATTGAGACTCTACATGATAGGCGCCTCACTTTGACCCGTTTACCGACTCACTTTGGGTCATTAGGTGGCGGGATTGGGTGAGGTCCCAATGCATGTAGGAGTCGATGCTTCGTTGTCGAGGATTCACCGCTCGCTTTCATGCGTGGATATCCTATGCTATCTGAGGGAATAATAGTATATAAATCTCTGGCCAGAGTACTGGATGTGTTTTAGGTAAATGGGTTTACCTAGTAACACTCACGATGTCACTATTCGATCTCCAAGATGTATGCATAGCTATCGGATCTTTAGCGACTCTCGATTTACCAATGGTCGCTGATCTGATCGGGATATATGTGTTGAAAGGACCGTACTGTACGCTGACCACGACCAACTGGTTCTTGCAGCCACTATCAGTGATACCTAGGGGATCATGGCGTGATGTTGCTAGGCGCTTTACCATGATCCGTTGGGCAAGTCCGAAATTGTGATTTCGGAGTCACAATGGTTGTGAGCCCACGGCTAGCTGTATCCCTGAACCATTGAGGGTCACACAAGTACTGGATTCACGATTCCCGCATGGAAACTGAGCTCAATGTGTTGAGCACAGGAGGAGAATTTTAGGGAGTGCGATTTCCTAAAAGTCAATAGGGGTCAAATTGCGATTTTCCAAAGTTGAGGGGCTAAACTGTAATTTTGGACTAGGTGGTCTGAAAAATTGTTTTCACATCATAATACTCAGTTTTGGAAACTGAGTCGATCGGTCCGATCTGATCGTCGATCGGGATTATGATGAAACCACGGCGATTTAAATGAACCGAATGTTCATATGGACTTGGGCCTGACCCAAGTCCAATGGGCCGGTTCAAGCCCATTATAGGTCTATATGTTGATATGACGTAGGGCTTTAATCATAACTCACAACTACACAAACCCTAGCCTCCAATTCTCGGCCGCCCCTCTCCTCCTCTACCTCGTCGCCGCCGACCGCCCAACGCCGCAGCCCGCCGGCCACCGCCGTCGTCGCCCGATTTTCGCATGGTCTGACTTGTTTCGATCAGCGCGACGAGGAGAATCCGATCATGCCAAAATCCATCAGATCTTCTAGTGCAGATTTACGGAATAATCGCATTTCCGGTCGTGGACCTGATTAGACGATCTACCGCCGCCTATAATTCAAGAGCCAGAATTCCCGATGAATCTGGTTGGAGTCAGGCGCCTAGACGCCAGCAAGGTAACGATTGATAAACGCCCTATGAATGGTTTATTGATTGGTTTTAATGTATTGAACGTATCTCGGGGCAAAATTTTAACTTCCGCTGCGCCCCCGGGAAACGGGAAACGGGATCCGGATCCGCCATTGTCGCCAACAGTGGTATCAGAGAGCTCAGACTCGGATCCTTCAATACATTTTATTGCCTGAATTGCATAGATCTCGAATTTCGATTTCAGAAAACAAAAAAAAAACTTTTGTTGCAGGCTGCCGGCCCCCGCCGTGTGCGGCGGCGACCACCACCGCGCGAGCACAACCGCGCGTCGGCCTGTGCAATTGTTGCGCAATGGCCGGGCCACCGTGCGCTGGTGTAGCGCACGGTGATGCGCAGGCCGCGCCATGCATGGTGCGGCCATGCCGCGCACGTCGCGGCAGCCCATGAAGTTTTATTTGTCTTCTAAATTTTGTTCGAGCCTGTCCCGCGCAGCCCATGTAGTTTTCGGGCCAATATTCGATATTGGGCCGATTTTGTCGGACCAAAATTGATTTTGAAATTTTTGAGATTTTGGGCCTAAAATTGTTTAAGCCCAATTTGATGCATTAAAATTACAAAATGTGATTTTAGTTATGAAATGTGATTTTATAATTAAAATATGATTTTGTTGATTAAAATATGATTTTGTCGACAAAATGCGATTTTATTTATAAAATGCGATTTTATAATTAAAATATGATTTTGTAGGAAAATATCAAATTTGATTTGATTATTTAGTTTATGTCAATTAATTAGATTGATTGCATGTTTGGGATGATCGAGAGTCGTGCCCAATATGTTAGGTGTATGCTATAGGTTTTGCAATTTTGGTTGTATATATATTGTTGATATCAATTAAAGTGGGTCTGTTTGTGGCCCGTTCCCACCCCTACAAATTTGTATCCCATATGTGTCATGGCAATTTAAATGTAAATTACTAGATTTAGTGGGAGGACATTTTAAGACGGTGGACATGACGATCAAAGATATTGAAGACCGAAGATCTGTAAAACCGGAAACAATTGTAATAGGATTGCATTGCATATTGCATTTCACCTAGGACTGGACCCAGGTCCGTGATTGGCAACCACGGACCGCAGAGCTCTCGCGATCGATCATCCCAAAGTTTTATATATTCGATATATGTTGAATCCGCATGTTTTAAATTGTGATTTAAAATATTGTTGAGACCAAATTTTCAAAAATAAAATCCCTCGTTTTAAATACGATTTAAAACTGATATCAAGATTAAAAGTTTATTCGATAAACTAAGGGAATTTAAATCTGTTTAAATTATCCCTACCTTCCATCAACAATGGGTGTACGCCGATGCTACCCGCATACATGGCCCGGCTCATATTATTGAGGGGGTTATGTATGCCGGAAAGCTGTACACGTCATTGACACTCATTGTGAGTCGGTTGGAACTCCCTTTAACATTGGCTCATATTATTGGGGACGTTAAGGGGACCGTCCTTCACGACTCAACATTGATGGGTCATCTTGACACGTGATAGTAATCGGCGTCATATTATTGGGCCCTTACTGGACGTGAGGTAAATACATGGAGGTTGCACCGGTTGCAATTGGGCACTACCTTTTGGGGGTCATGGTTGGCTGATATTATTCGGGACCATGATCGCTCGATTGGACTCTGTGTACCCACTAAGGAAACTTGATTTCTCGATTTCATTAGAGGGTGGTGAAATCGTTAAAATAGTGGGAGGGTAATTCATAAAACTAAATGACCTTGTTTTATATCTTAGCGTTTTTCACATATAGTTAGTAATGCATATTTTTCAGTATAAACTGCTTATAATGTCTTCGATCAAAAACCCACTCGCTGCTATACTGGATAGAAACAAGTTCACCGGTCTGAACTACCAAGACTGGCTTTGAAACCTCAACATTGTGTTGGCTTCGGAGAAACTTCTCTATACGATAGAGAAGAGCCCTCCGAAGGAAGCCCCTGCCGATATCAGCCCTGAGGAGCTGACTACGCTTAAACAATGGTGGGACGACGAGCTTAAGACTCGATTCTATGTGATGGCATCGATGTCCAACGAAATGCAACGGCGCTTTGAGAAGACGAAGTATGCTGCTGACATACTCTTTCATCTTAAGGAACTGTATGGGGAGAACTCTCGACATGAGAGGTTCACCACTGTCAAGGAGCTTATGACAAGCCGCATGCACGATGGGACTTCGGTCCGCGAGCATGAGGTTCGTATGATTGGGCTCGTTGAAAAGTTGGCGGGCCTTGATATCACACTTCCACATGAGCTGTCTGTGGATGTGCTTCTCCTCTCACTACCCGCTGCATTCGACCCCTTTGTGGTAAACTTCAACATGAACAAGCTGGCAGCCACCCTCGAAGAGGTGGTTAACATGCTGGTCGTGTTCGAGGGGACCATAAAGAAGTACAAGCCCGTCCTCCTTATGGGCTCTTCTTCCTCTGCGAAGAAGGGGCCCAAACGCAAGGGTAAGAAGCGTTCTGCCCCTGCGAAGGAGGAAAAGCCCACTAAGAAGCCAAAGGCAAAAGCTTCCAAGCCAAACAAGTCCGAGGATGTTTGCCACCACTGCCACAAGCCTGGGTACTGGAGGAGGAACTGCAAGGAGTACCTCGAGCAGTTGCGAACTGCAAAAGGTATGTTCGATATCGAAATAAATATGTCTCTTAATTCGACTTCTTGGGTACTTGATACCGGATGTGGATCTCATATCTGCAATGATTTGCAGGTGACAAGAAGCCGACGTCTTAGAGTGGGTGAGACCCACTTGAGGCTGGGAAATGGAGCAAGAGTTGCTGCAGTAGCTATAGGAGATGTTTATTTATTTCTATCTTCAGATTTTAAGTTGTTATTGCGAAACGTTTAATTTGTTCCCGAATTAATTAAGAACATCATTTCTGTTTCTATGCTTGATAGTGATGGATATTCTTGTGTTTTTGCTCATTCGATTTTCAATATATACAAGAATGAAGTTTAATTGGAATTGGGGAACGCGAAAACGATTTGTACACCTTAGAATTGAAACAAGTTCCAACTCGCGATGTCGAAACACATACAACAACAATTAAAAGGAAATACGATAGCTTAAACCCAGCACGACTTTGGCACGCTAGGCTAGGTCATATAGCTCTAAGAAGGATGAACAAGTTAGTTAGGAGTGACATGTTTGATTTGTCAGACATTAACTCCCTACCGACTTGTGAGTCTTGTCTCAAGGGAAAGATGACTAAACAACCCTTCAAGGGCAGGCCTGAACGTGCTCAAGGCATATTGGATTTGATCCATACTATGTGTGTGGCCCACTTAGCATTGGTACTAAGTACGGTCACACATACTTCATCACCTTTATCGATGATTACTCTAGGTATGGGTACTTGTACTTAATGAAGCACAAGTCTGAATCTTTTGAAAGGTTCAAAGAATTCAAGGCTGAAGACAACATTGCTGATCCACTTACGAAGCCCTTGCCAGGACCGTTGTTTGAAAAACATCACGAAACAATGGGACTGCGTCTGATGAGTAGTTGGCTATAGGGTAAGTGGGAGATTGTTAGAGTAGATGCCCAACTAGCCAACTTGTGGCGTGTGGGTTTTATAGACTCTTGTATATGACAATTTTTATTTATGAAATACGCATTTATTTATGGCATTATTTATTTTCGTTATGCTATATAATGTTAACAATTGTATTGGATAAAGACCTCGAATACACCATAGTGTATGTTAGATGTGATAGTGGATATGATGGCTATCATGAAACACATCTAATAGTCACTGTGTATTCTGAATTCTTTCCTAGTCGATTGGGCCGTCAAAATGAGGATAAGGCCGCCCGAGCTTGAGACTAGCATCTGCGATGTGAAGTACCATGTTTAATTGGTAGGGAACATTGTGATGTTCTGAGCATGCAGATGGATAGTCACCTGGTGATCTATCGAACTACCCTCGTTCGAACTTTCCAAGTGGTTACCATTTGTCGAGTGGATAAGTCCGAGGTCTTGGTTGTACTGATTAGTCCTCACTACTCGAAATGTCATTGAGACTCTACATGATAGGCGCCTCACTTTGACCCGTTTACCGACTCACTTGGGGTCATTAGGTGGCAGGATTGGGTGAGGTCCTGATGCATGTAGGAGTCGATGCTTCGTTGTCGAGGATTCACCGCTCGCTTTCATGCGTGGATATCCTATGCTATCTGAGGAGATAATAGTGTATAAATCTCTGGTCAGAGTACTGGATGTGTTTTAGGTAAATGGGTTTACCTAGTAACACTCGCGATGTCACTATTCGTTCTCCAAGATGTATGCATAGCTATCGGATCTTTAGCGACTCTCGATTTACCAATGATCGTTGATCTGATCGAGATATATGTGTTGAAAGGACCGTACTGTACGCTAACCACGACCAACTGGTTCTTGCAGCCACTATCAGTGATACCTAGGGGATCATGGCGCGATGTTGCTAGGCGCTTTACCATGATCCGTTGGGCAAGTCCGAAATTGTGATTTCGGAGTCACAATGGTTGTGAGCCCACGGCTAGCTGTATCCCTGAACCATTGAGGGTCACACAAGTACTGGATTCACGATTACCGCATGGAAACTGAGCTCAATGTGTTGAGCACAGGAGGAGAATTTTAGGGAGTGCGACTTCCTAAAAGTCAACAGGGGCAAATTGCGATTTCCCAAAGTTGAGGGGCTAAACTGTAATTTTGGACTAGGTGGTCTGAAAAATTGTTTTCACATCATAATACTCAGTTTTGGAAACTAATTCGATCGGTCCGATCTGATCGTCGATCGGGATTATGATGAAATCACGGTGATTTAAATGAACCGAATGTTCATATGGACTTGGGCCTGACCCAAGTCCAATGGGTCGGTTCAAGCCCATCATAGGTCTATATGTTGATATGACCTAGGGCTTTAATCATAACTCACAACTACACAAACCATAGCCTCCAATTCTCGGCCGCCACTCTCCTCCTCTACCTCACCGCCGCCGACCGCCAAACGCCGCCGCCCGCCGCCCGCCGCCGTATTTAAATGAACCGAATGTTCATATGGACTTGGGCCTGACCCAAGTCCAATGGGTCGGTTCAAGCCCATCATAGGTCTATATGTTGATATGACCTAGGGCTTTAATCATAACTCACAACTACACAAACCATAGCCTCCAATTCTCGGCCGCCACTCTCCTCCTCTACCTCACCGCCGCCGACCGCCAAACGCCGCCGCCCGCCGCCCGCCGCCGCCGTCTCCCGATTTTCACGTGGTCAGACTTTTTTCGATCAGCGCGACGAGGAGAATCCGATCGTGTCAAAATCTGTCAGATCTTATAGTGTAGATTGATGGAGGAATCGCGTTTCCGGTCGTGGACCTGATTAGACGATCTACCGCCGCCTACAATTCAAGAGCCAGAATTCGCTGTGAATCTGGTTGGAGCCAGGCGCCTAGACGCCAGCAAGGTAACTGTAACGCCCCAAAAATCCTTAGGACCACGATATGTATATTGTTTATTTAAAATGGCATTTCTAAAATATGTTGTGCATTGTTGAAATTAATAGATTTCAGAAAATAGTGTGACGTAGCAGGTTCCAGCGGATGACTCCAAGGGTGATGCACGAGCGCGTTTAATTGAAATGGATTGAAAATTTCTTTAAGGAGGTAAAATGATTTCTTTTGAAAAAGGTTTGGTACATTACAAATTAAAATGGTTAGAAGGGAGTTTTATTAAAATACTGCAACTTGTTTAAAAAGTGTCATGCTAAATATCACAAGTAGCTTGCCACTAATCCCTTTGGTATTTAAACTTGTTTTCAAAGTAAACTCTTTATCACTTTCAAAGAAATCCTCCCGTGTTCTTCAAAGTTATTTCCAAAAAAGATCGTGTGTCGCTCAGGGGAAGAATTCTGCAGGGATTTGTTGTTGTTGCAAAGCTACGGTTAAGGCAAGTAAAAGCTGTTTCTTGACTCACCATTTAAAGCATATATTCATGTTTCTGAGTCTTCTTGCCTATATGTTATTGTAAGTTTCGAAGTTCATGTTTTAAAATGTTTTAAACATGAAAAAGGAAAGGAAAGATGGGTTCAAAATGATGTTTTGAAATGATATTGATGCTTCCAAAATGTTTTCCAGAAAGTTATGAATGTTTCAAAGAACTGAGGATTCTATTGTTCAAGAAAGTTTATGAATGTTCTTCAGTTTAAGAGTCGTAATATCAAGATTTGATAACGGTGTAATCGATAGTTGCTAGTTGAATCATTATAAAGTATGGTTTGATAGGCAACGGCGGATGGCATAGTTGTTGTTTTGATGTTACAAATGTCGAGTTATGTTCCAGCAGCTGCATCTCCTTGTTAAGATTCAGCAGCTGCCTTGTTATAATGTTTACGAATGTTCTTCCTTTTGCTGTAATATCGTGATTTGATGATTGTGTAATCGGTAGTTGCTAGTTGAATCAGTATAAAGTCTGGTTTAATAGGCGACGACTGGTCGCGTGATCATTGTTTCGATATTACAAGTGTTATCGTAAAATCAGCAGATGCACTGTTTATCAGCAGGTGCATCTTTCCTTATTAAAATCAGCAGTTTCACTTCTTCGTTGAAAATTCAGCAGCTGCATTCCTTTGTTAGAATTCAGCAGTTGCGATGTTTTCATATCAGTAGATGCACTGTACATCAGCAGGTGCATTCCTATTGAAATATTTCAGTCGTTGTATTTCTTTCGTAAAATCCAGTTGGTGCACTGTACACCAGCAGGTGCATTTCTTTTGCTAAAACCAGCAGGTGTATTTCTTTGTTAACACCAGCAGGTGCATTTATTTTGAAAACCAGCAGGTGCATTTCTTTTGCTAAAACCAGCTGGTGTATTTCTTTGTTAACACCAGCAGGTGCATTCCCGTTGTATTTCTTTCGTAAAATCCAGTTGGTGCACTGTACACCAGCAGGTGCATTTCTTTTGCTAAAACCAGCAGGTGTATTTCTTTGTTAACACCAGCAGGTGCATTTATTTTGAAAACCAGCAGGTGCATTTCTTTTGCTAAAACCAGCTGGTGTATTTCTTTGTTAACACCAGCAGGTGCATTCCAATTGAACTAATTCAGCAGCTGCATTCCTTTGTTAGAATTCATCAGTTGCATTGTCTTCCAAAATTCAACAGACGCATTTCCTAGTAAATTTCCAGCAGTTCACTGTTCATCAGCAGATGCATTTTATTGTCAAAATTTCAGAAGTTGCGTCTGGTTTTATATGTGTTAGTGTTCTCTTGCGACTGGTTTTCTTTTCACCAGTTTCATTTCAACGATATGTTTCCAAAGTCGAATTCGATACTCAGTAAAGTTTTAAAATGGGAAGCAAATGTTTAAAATGATGGAACCCGATGATTTACAGAAATTTCAAGGAATGTTTAAAGAAAGGATTGTTAAGGAACAAAAGCTATTTTAGATTATGGCATAGATAGTTGAAGGTCACCCATTGAAGAAGGGTGAGTAGTCGTCCAGATGTCGGCTGCCCTTTCATATGAGCTATATGCTAGAACGGATTACGAAGTCATTTGATCAAGTGCAACACGGACCATGAGGAACTTATATGCCATGATCAACTGAAAATGATATTGAAAATGTTAACAATGAGAAGCTGGGCTATCATCCCCTGTTTCTGCCATTGAATGTTTAATGAACTGTTTACCAAAATGATATTGTTCATTGAAGTTCCTTAACATATGTATTGAACAGATGTCCACCTGTATATTTGAATTGTTATTACCCAGGTTTTACTTGCTGAGCCCTTAGGCTCACTAGCTTTTAAAA
>KV003155.1:6601-20939 GCA_001598015.1 Dorcoceras hygrometricum | reverse complement strand
AAATTTCAAGGAATGTTTAAAGAAATGATTGTTAAGGAACCTATTTTATTTTAGATTATGGCATAGATAGTTGACGGTCACCCATTGAAGAAGGGTGAGTAGTCGTCCAGATGTCGGCTGCCCTTTGAGCTATATGATATGCTAAAACTGATATCGGAAGTCATTTTGATCAAAGTGCAACACGGACCTAAGGGTGAGTAGTCGTCCAGATGTCGGCTGCCCTTTCATATGAGCTATATGCTAAAACTGATATCGGAAGTCATTTTGATCAAAGTGCAACACGGACCATGAGGAACTTATATGCCATGATCAATTGAAAATGATATTGAAAATGTTAACAATGAGAATCTGGGCTATCATCCCCTGTTTCTGCCATTGAATGTTTATTGAACTGTTTACGAAAATGATATTGTTCATTGAAGTTCCTTAACAAATGTATTGAACAGATGTCCACCTGTATATTTGAATTGTTATTACCCAGGTTTAACTTGCTGAGCCCTTAGGCTCACTAGCTTTTAAAATGGTGCAGGTGCGACAACTGATGGAAGAACAGCAGGTGAAAGTTGAACCAGCGGCTGTGTGGTTGTGTTTATCAAGGGGCCAACGTAATCCGTGTCTAGAATAATGTTGTTTTATCTTTTGTAGGATCTGTATTAGATCAATTGCAACAATTGTATGTTCATATAAAATGACAAACGTTGTAACCGCAATTGCAATATATATATAAGACTTGTTTTCCGCAAAAATGTTTCCAGCAGTTGGCGCCGTAATTAGTATTGTGTCTGCGTCTGGTTTGTGTTTCGAGTTTTCTTTCAAGTTATAGGAGATACAGCCTATAGCGAATTATCTTTTAGCGCTTATTTTATTCGAAAATTTTTATTCACCCCAAACTCGTGACCCCGTGGGTTCGGGCGTCACAGTAACGATCGATAAACGCCCTATGAATGGTTTATTGATTGGTTTTAATGTATTGAACGTATCTCGGGGCAAAATTTTAACTTCCGCTACGCCCCCGGGAAACGGGATCCGGATCCGCCATTGTCGCCAACACACAGGGCATCCCTTGAAATGAATCGATGAAATATATATACATATAATAACTGGGACAATCAATCAATACCCTATGCGGCTCCACTAGCTGACGCTCCACCTGGCCAGCTGAACCACCTGGATAACCTGCAATGACCAACAGCATGACCAAAGCAGTCCAAATGGAAGGGGTGAAAACTAGTAAGAATAACAGTATAAAACAACAATTGAAGTATGAATGAAATGTGCTACATGCAATGCAATGCATGCCCTGGTAGCAAATAATAACGAGTACCAAACAGTTCGCACTCACATATCATCTCGCGCTCACATATCAGCACATGCTTGCTACTCAAATCAAGCTCACACAGATTACACTCTCAGGACAGCTTACACCCTCACTGCCCAGCTCACGCTCGCCAAACAGTTCGCAATCACATATCAGCTCGCGCTCACATATCAGATCACGCTCACAAATATTACACTCTCAGGACAGCTTACGCCCTCACTGCCCAGCTCACGCTCGCCAATCAGTTTTTACTCACATATCAGCTCGCGCTGACATATCATCACACGCTTGCTACACATATCACGCTCACACATATTACACTATGAGGACAGCTTACACCATCACTGCCCAGCTCATGCTCGCCAAATAGTTCGCACTCACATATCATCACACGCTCACATATCAACACACACTTGCTACTAAGATCATGCTCACACAGATTACACTCTCATGACAGCTTACACTCTCACTGCCTAGCTCACGCTCGCCAAACTGTTCGCACTCACATATCAGCTCACGCACTCAGCACAGCTCTCGCGTACGCATATCTCACACCATCCAGCTCAGAAGAGCTAAGCCAGCTCACACCCGATCTGATACACAACAAACAACACTGGCCTACACAGGACGTTAATACCAGCTTACGCCTACCACTAAACTATGCTGCACAACACTCGCGATCTGAACACTCAGCTCAGGGCACCCAGAACATCCCTAAGCTGAATCCATCTAAAACTCCAGTTCGCATCCGCTATGCTACACAACGCCTCCCAGAGCTACTCAATTCTAAGCTGTTTTCCCCAGAAACAGCTCGCGACAAAAACCAATGTAACACCCAACTATGAAGTTCAGCTCAGAACCGTTTCTCACAGATCAGTTTATGCTCATACAGCAAAATCCCCAAGATGTTTGTTACTATGCTATTATCTCCAAAATAGCTTACGACTGGAAGACTTGCTCCACGCTCAATGATGCAGTTCAGATCAGAGCTGATTCACCTAGATCAGATGGCGCCTGATCTGGTCTATGCTTAAACCCGGTTAATTATCTCAATTAATCCACTAATCATTCAGACCTCACACTGCAACTCAAAAAACAGGAAAACACATAAAATGTGGGAAGAGGGACGCATATTTTTAAACCGATGGAAAAACAGTGATCAGGTTTTTAAAAACACTCTCATAGACACGGTTGTTACGACACCGTTGTCGTTGATACTGACATCATTTTTAAAACAGACTCAATGACAGTGGTTTTATTAAAACCGTTGTCCTTGTGCCAAAAAAAATACCATAAGACATCGGTTTTAAAATCCATTTTCGTTTTGGTAGAAAATGCGCTCATCAACAACGTATTTCATCAAAACTGATGTTAAGAAACTAAACACCACGGTTTAATATGAATCCGTTATGTATTGCATGTTTTTAAAGGTCATTTTTCTAGTAGTGCAAATCGAATCAATAATACACAACTACACAGGGAATCCCCTGGCAATGACTCAATACAACATATATATAACTGGGACACTCAACACCCACGGGGATCCACCACCTGACTCATCTCTCGGATCAACTGATCTACCTGAAAAACCTGCAATGCCCAACCACACGGCCAAAGCAGCCCCAAGGGAAAACAAACAAGGTCAAACCTCATACAAAGAGCAATCATACAATAGCTATCAAATAAAATATGCAACATATCATGTTGTTCAATGCATGAAGTGTACCAAGAATCATTGGTCAAAGAATAGTGACTCAGCCTTTAATCAAAGACATAGTGGCCACAACGCATGTGAGTGCATGGGAGCTACTCACTCGGCTCAAACACAGTACCAGAAGCACAATAACAACTCAACCCGCCGGTGCCACAAGCTCATGAGAGCGTGGGAGCTACCCACTCGTCTCATAGCGACAAACAAACCAAATCAAGGAGAAGAGGTACACGGGTGCTACTCGATCGGCCACATGTATCTCAATAGAACGCTTCCGGTTACTCACAGATCAACAACAGCGAACGGGTAACAAAGGAGGAGCTCAATATGAAAAGCGTGCATGCAAAACTGACATTTCCAATAAACAACAACACAACATGTACAGACAGCTCCAAAATTACGCATGCATAGAAACAGAATAGCTCAGGAACAATCATGCAATACAAGGCTTAGCAACACATCTCACAGCCACAAGCACGACAGTAAAAATAGAAAATCATCTCGACGACACAGCACAAGAACAACAAGGCTACGACAGCTCAGCACACAGCCATAATACTTTCACATGCCTATCACAAGCTGTAAATGCAAGCTTAGATTCGTACCTTACACAGATCTTGTCCAAATATCTCAACAAAGCTCACGATCAAAGGATCTCACACCACAGTTGACGCACAAATCATGCCAACAGCTCAGGCCACCAAATCAAGGCAAAAGCCACCAGAGAGGTACAAATCTGCAACAATATCTAAGAAGTCAACTATGTTTAAGCTCACATAGCTCACGGTCAAATCTCTCAACTCAGAACAACTATGACTAACAACAGAGCACTATCCAGCTCAAAGGTTAACTCTAAGAACAGAAACTAACATCAGCAGATTATGGTTACCCGAACGAAAGCTCAACTCGGCCGGAAATCGCGACATGCAACTCATGATGCTTCTTTGCGATTTCCTCGGCCCGACCTCCTTTTGACTCCAAACTGGTACAAAAATGTCGAGCTTGAAGAGAGGTTTTCAACCATGATACCCTCGCTCAAAACTGATCAGTCAATCTCCGGCGATCTGGAAAATACTAGGATGGATGAACAGTAACCACGATTGGTTTGGAAAAATATCTGTTGCGCTCTCTGGAGAAGATAAGAGAATATGTGGTGTAAAAATGACTAAGTGTTGGTCAACGAATGGGTATTTATACTATAACTCAGCTCATGGCTACAGTGATAACAGATCAGCTCGGACCTCAAAATTGTATTCATCCCAGACAATGTAGCTCAGCCTGTGCATTCAAACCAGCTCTCGTTCCCAACAGCTCAGCTCTCATCTGTTCAGATTTCGCACGCTTTTCCTCTCTCGAGTACAATTCAGCTTACGAACCACACTCAGCTCTCTCGCATACAGATCGCGTGCTCTCCAGCACAGGAGTGAAGATCAGCTCTCACCCAAATCTCACCGCACAAACAGCTTGTGCCATGCACAATAGTACATATCACACCAGCAGATCAGATCACACGAGCTCAACACAGGGTAAACTACATAGTACCACCAAACTGCTTACACAAAATTAGGTAAGATTGCACCCTATCAATTAATCTCAGGATGCTTTATCCAGCTTACGACAACCAAAACAGCCCCCGATGCTCTCAGCTCACAGCACCTAAGCTTGGAACAGCTCGCAACATGCACACGACACAACTGGAAACAACAAGCCAGATCACACACTGGCCAGCTACGCGTACTGAACAGTTCTCGCCAAAGTTAAAACCATATACATCTCTTGTTCGGTCTAATAAATACGAACAGCTCTGACCTAAGCTGAAGACCACAAACAGCACTGGTATACACAGGACGTTACTACCAGCTTATGCCTAAGCTGATACCACTAAACAACGTGCCACAACACTCGCGATCTAAACACTCAGATCAGGGCACCTAGAACATCCCTAAGCTAAAATCATCTTACGCTCATACAGTAAAATCCCCAAGTTGTTCGCTACTACGTTGTTATCCCCAAAACAGCTTGCTGTTGTCAACAAACGATCTTAGATCAGTACAGAGCATTCAGCTCATCTTATGATCTCTAGAATATTAAGCGCTACGAAAGCTCAGCTTACACACTCAGCCCAGCACACGTCAACCAGCTCAGGTCAAACTCATCCACAATAGCTCATAGCCCTCAGGCCAGCGCACATCGTCCAGCTCAGATCGTGTATTATTTTTTCATCTAGCAGTACGTAGATTAGCTTAGAGTACTCAACTCACTACGCATAGCTCAGGTCATCTTGTGATGCTCTATTCTGATTTCGTTGTTTCAACCAGACCACGAAGCTTTCAGATCAGCTCATGCACCCAGGTCTCAAGGTACGTACTCATACCAGCTCGCGATGGTCCATCCAGCTCTCGAGGGTCAACGCAGCTCGTGACATAGCGTAACACCCAAAGCTGCATCCAGCTTATGTCTACTTCCTAAACGTCTATCAGCTCAGACCGATGCACTAGACTGATTCGCGCTACAGCAGCATCAACTCACGAACTCAGCATGATTAACCACAGCACAGGACTCACCTGTCAGCTTGCACCCGATCTGATCCAGCTCACAACTATGCAGCAACCTTCTAAGCTGAACCTCTCATACTATAAGACCAGCGCACTCCGAACAGAAACAATTCTCCATAAAACACCAGAACAGCTCACACCGGTGCTGATCTAAACTACAACACAAAGCAGTTTCCTCTATAAGCTTAGCACAGAACCTAAGATCAGTTTGCATCCGAGCTGATCCATCTCAACCGATACTCCCTAAGATGATTAATCTCTATTAGTTAGCAACTAATCTAAATAGATTAAGCCACTAATCATCTTGGCTAAGCACAGTCCTCACAATACTGGCACATCATTGAGAGTAACGGGGGTGACCCGACCGGCCTCAACAGAAAACTGACGATGGTGGGCCCTTCATTTAGGGTGCGAGAGCTACCCGTGCATCCTCAACGGAATAAAAAATATAACAGAATTGTGCTAACAACACCTCCACCACCAAGCGCCAAGCCACAACATTCCGTGAGTGCGGGAGCTACTCGCTCACTCTCTATGCCCTTTTCATGAGTGTGCATCATAGAACACCACTCCACGAGGCTACAACACAGATCTTCCAACACAACACATCATCTGCCAAAGAATACTTAGGTCCCAGTAATCAGAAATCACGACAGAAACCAGAAACAACCTACAATAAAAAATCATCCAAAGAGATCTCAAACTCTTAACACTAAAGAGAAAACCAGCTCAGATACCTCGCCTAAACTGGTCGGAGCTAACACAGCTCTTAACCACTGGACTCCATTATCAGTTGCCGCCAGTCTTATTGTAGAGACTGAGCTTTTTCTAACTTAATTTTTTATAAGTTTGGGTTCAAATTGAAAGATTCTAAAAACTTGAACCTGGTTTAACACGAACAACCAATAATAATTCTGGACTGAATTGCAAAAGAAAAGAAATTCATTCATTGAACTGGAAAACAGATATGTTCATATAACTACGCGGAATTCATACGATGTTCGAAGGTACAATTTTGTTCAGATTACATCAAAACAAGGAATCAGTAATCTGCTATGTTTCAAAAGCTGTAACTATAATTCTGTACAACAAGAACAGAAGTAACTGAAAACAGAACGGAAACTAATGTCCACAAGAAACACCTCCTGTCTGTTCCAGCTCACACCATCCAACTCCCTAATTCTCATAACCTGCACTCAAGAAAACTAGTGAGCGTAGGGGCTCAACAAGTAAATCTAAAATAGCAATTGCAGGCAATAAAAGCAGAACAATATCTTTATCTGTACTGAAGTTCAAAGATGAACAATAGAATACTAAATTCTGTAATACGATAATCAGTAAACTGTAAAACTGGGAAAGTGTGAGGACTGAGATTAGGTAATTAGTGGTTAATCAGATTTGGTAGAATTAGTCACGGGAGTTGTGATTTTTGAATTTCGGGTTTGAGGATTTTTGGTCAATTCTGGTTGGTGATTTTCAAATGTGACGTACAGCTGATCAGCTTCGAGTCGTTGGTCGCTATCGGGTGAAATCTACATCGAGTTTGGAGGAGTTTTTATTTGTTTTATATCGGGAGCTGATTTATGGAAGAATTCAGATTTGAGGTTGTTTTTGTTGGCATACAATGGCGGATCCGGATCCCGTTTCCCGGGGGCGCAGCGGAAGTTAAAAAATTTCCCCGAGAAACGTTCAATACATTAAAAACAATCAATAAACATTCATAAGGCGTTTATCGAATTGCTACCTTGCTGACGTCTAGGCGCCTGGCTCCGACCAGTTTCACGAGGAAACCTGCACTTCAAACGGTAGGCGGCGGTAGATCGTCAATCAGGTCCACGATCGGAAACAATCTTCCTCCATCAATATGCACTAGAAGATCTGACGGATTTTAGCACGAATGGATTCTCCTCGTCGTGGTGATCGAAACAAGTCCGATCACGCGAAAAACCGGGCGATGGCGACGGCGGCCGGCGGCGATGGGCGGTCGGCGGCGGCGTGAGGCGTGTGGGAGAGGGTGGGCAGCTATGAGAGCTAGGTTGTATCTTGTGTGTGTCTCATGGTAGCCCTAGGTCTAATTAAATGAGTGATGGGCTTGAACCGTCCCAATGGACCTGGGGCGGGCCCAGTCCAATATATGAACATTCGGTTCAACCGCATCACCGTGGCTTCATCATAACTCCGTTCGACGATCAGATCGAACCGATCGACTCAGTTTCCAAAACTGACTATTATGATGCGAAAACAATTTTTCAGACCACCTAAACCAAAATGACAGTTATGCCCTCAACTTGGGGAAATCGCAATGTGACCCCTGTTGACTTTTAGGAAGTCGCACTCCCTAAAATCCTCCTCCTATGCTCAACGCATTGAGCTCAGTTTCCGTGCAGGAATCATGAATCCAGTACTTGTGTGACCCTCAATGGTTCAGGGATACAGCTAGCCGTGGGCCCACAACCATTGTGGCTCCGAAATCACAATTTCGGACTTGCCCAACGGATCATGGTAAAGCGCCTAGCAACATCGCGCCATGATCCCATAGGTATCACTGATAGTGCCTGCAAGAACCAGTTGGTCGTGGTTAGCGTACAGTATGGTCGTTTCAACACATATATCCCGATCAGATCAACGACCATTGGTAAATCGAGAGTCGCTAGAGATCCGATAGCTATGCATACATCTTGGAGATCGAATAGTGACATCACGAGTGTTACTAGGCAAACCCATTTACCTAAAACACATCCAGTACTCTGGCCAGAGATTTATACACTATTATCCCCTCAGATAGCATAGGATATCCACGCATGAAAGCGAGCGGTGAATTCTCTACAACGAAGCATCGACTCCTACATGCATCGGGACCTCACCCAATCCCGCCACCTAGTGACCCCAAGTGAGTCGGTAAACGGGTCAAAGTGAGGCGCCTATCATGAAGAGTCTCAATGATGTTTCGAGTAGTGAGGACAAATCAGTACAACCAAGACCTCGGACTTATCCACTCGACAAATGGTAACCACTTGGAAAGTCCGAATGAGGGTAGTTCGATAGATCACCAGGTCACTATCCATCTGCATGCTCAGAACATCACAATGTTCCCTACCAATGAAACATGGTACTTCACATCGCAGATGCTAGTCTCAAGCTCGGGCGGCCTTATCCTTATTTTGACGGCCCAATCGACTAGGAACGAATTCAGAATGCACAGTGACTATTAGATGTGTTTCATGATAGCCATCATATCCACTATCACATCTAACATACACTATGGTGCATTCTAGGTCTTTATCCAACACAATAGTTAACATTATATAACATAATGAAAATAAAGAATTCCATAAAGAAATGTGAATATCATATATAAAGATTGTCATATACAAGAGTCTATAAAACCCACACGTCACAAGTTGGCTAGTTGGGCATCTACTCTAACAATCTCTCACTTGCCCTATAGCCAACTACTCGTCAAACGTAGTCCCATTGTTTCGCGATGTTTTTCAAACAACGGTCCTGGCAAGGGCTTCGTAAGTGGATCAGCAATGTTGTCCGCAGAGGCGACTCTCTCAACTGCTATGTCACCTCTAGCCACAATATCCCGGATTATGTGGTATTTCCTCAGTATATGTTTGGATCTTTGGTGAGACCTGGGCTCCTTTGCTTGCGCAACGGAACCCGTGTTGTCACAGTACACCGGGACTGGACCAACTCCATCAGGAATGATGCCAACTCTTGGACGAAATTCCTTATCCAAACCGCCTCCTTAGCAGCAGCTGATGCTGCGATGTATTCAGCCTCAGTGGTTGAATCCGCAATTGTGAAGCCCGAACCCAACGGGGCCACGAGAATTGGGTAAATAAAAATTTTCGAATAAAAGAAGGGCTAAATGATTATTCGCTATAGGCTGTATTTCCTATAACTTGAAAGAAACAAAACAAACGACGAGCTCAAGGATCAGCAGGTACTTAAGTTGCGCGCTAACTGCTAAAAACATTTGCGGAAAAACAGTTTATATTGATAATGTGCAATTGCGATTACAACAGCTGCTATTCTAAGCAAATATACAACCGTTGCTACTGATCTAATACAGTACAATCTATTCAAAACGATACAACTTAGACACGGAAAAACGTAGGCCTTGGATAAACACAACGCCACCCATCTGCTGATTTCAAGTTTCACCTGCTGTTCATCCACCAGTTGTCGTACCTGCACCATTTTAAAAGCTAGTGAGCCTAAAGGCTCAGCAAGTAAAACCTGAGTAATAACAATTTCATAAAACGCAGGCAGACATCTGTGCAATGCATAGGTTAAGGAACTTCAATATACAATGTCATTTTCATAAACATTTCAGTAAACATTCAATGGCAGAAGCAGGGGATGATAGCCCAGCTTCTCATTTCTTTCAATTTCATTTTCAGTTGATCATGGCATATAAGTTCTATGTGGTCCAATTTGCACTTTGATCAAATGACTCCGATATCAGTTTTAGAATATAGCTCATATGAAAGGGTCAGTCGACATCTAAGCAACTGCTCACCCTCTTGGGGATCATCCTTACTTGGTCCCCTGCTGCTGGAAGATTGACCATTTCCTCTGTTGTTATTTTGTTCTACCAGCATTCTTAACAATTGAGTGATGTTAGCATTGTTATCACTCTCTGTTTCTTCTAGAGGAATACTGCTTCTAGTTCTTCCTCGTCCTCTTCCTGACATTCTATATTCTATAGCCCATAATCCACCACATGCATAAATCAGAACATGCTAAATAATTTTAAAGACAATGCTCTGAAAATAAACTCACAACTTAGAAGAACAGACGATGAACATTGATCCAGCTGATGGTGCGTGTGTTTATCTCAGGAACGTCGCTCTGATACCATGTTGTGACGCTCGAACCCAACGGGGCCACGAGAATTGGTAAATAAAAATATTCGAATAAAAGAAGGGCTAAATGATTATTCGCTATAGGCTGTATTTCCTATAACTTGAAAGAAACAAAACAAACGACGAGCTCAAGGATCATCAGGTACTTAAGTTGTGCGCTAACTGCTAAAAACATTTGCGGAAAAACAGTTTATATTGATAATGTGCAATTGCGATTACAACAGCTGCTATTCTAAGCAAATATACAACCGTTGCTACTGATCTAATACAGTACAATCTATTCAAAACGATACAACTTAGACACGGAAAAACGTAGGCCTTGGATAAACACAACGCCACCCATCTGCTGATTTCAAGTGTTCCTGCACCAGTTGTCGTACCTGCACCATTTTAAAAGCTAGTGAGCCTAAAGGCTCAGCAAGTAAAACCTGAGTAATAACAATTTCATAAAACGCAGGCAGACATCTGTGCAATGCATAGGTTAAGGAACTTCAATATACAATGTCATGTTCATAAACATTTCAGTAAACATTCAATGGCAGAAGCAGGGGATGATAGCCCAGCTTCTCATTTCTTTCAATTTCATTTTCAGTTGATCATGGCATATAAGTTCTATGTGGTCCAATTTGCACTTTGATCAAAATGACTCCCGATATCAGTTTTAGCATATAGCTCATATGAAAGGGCAGTCGACATCTAAGCAACTGCTCACCCTTCTCCTTGGTGACCGTAACTATCTATGCCATAATCTAAAACATCCTTTGTTCCTTAACAATCCTTTCTTTAAACATTCCTGTAAATCATCGGGTTCCATCATTTTAAACATTTGCTTCCCATTTTAAAACTTTACTGAGTATCGAAATCGAATTTGGAAATATATCGTTATAATGGAACTGGTTGAAAGAAAACCAGTCGCAAAGGAATAGTACTAGTCGCAAGACTAATACCTGCTGAATGAACAGCACCAGTCGCAACAAATAGAAACCAGTCGTGAATTCTTTTAAATAAGTATAAAATGAAACGATGTCGTTGAAGTGATCAGCAGATGAAATAACAAGACTACCTGCTGATTTTTCTATGACTTAAAGGAACGACGTCGTTAGCGCGTCAATCAGTCGCAAGGAATACGCTAATCGATCAGCTGCAA
This sequence comes from Dorcoceras hygrometricum, assembly GCA_001598015.1. Lineage (NCBI taxonomy): Eukaryota > Viridiplantae > Streptophyta > Magnoliopsida > Lamiales > Gesneriaceae > Dorcoceras > Dorcoceras hygrometricum. Next base: position 9,331 of record KV003155.1, on the reverse strand, counting down.
GAAAAAGCGCTAACACGTGTATATAATTGAATAGTACCAGTCGCAAGACTAATACCAGCTGAAATGAACAGTACTTAAGACGAATAAAGCAACTGCTGAATTATCACTATGGAATGCATCTGCTGATGAACAGTGCATCTGCTGATTTTTAGGAAAACTACGCAACTGCTGAATTCTAACAAAGGAAATACAGCTGCTGAATTTAAAATCACAATGCAGCTGCTGATTCCTAATCAAAGGAAAACAACTGCTGATATTTACAAGGAAGGACGCATCTGCTGATGAACAGTGCATCTGCTGAATTTACGAAGACGCTTGCAATATCTAAACAATGATTTCGCTACCAGCCGTCGCCTATTAAACCAGACTTTATACTGATTCAATTAGCAACTACTGATTGCAAAATCATCAAATTTCGACATTACAACTACAGGAAGAACATTCGTAAACACTATAACCATACAGCCGCTGAATCTTAACAAGTAGATACAGCTGCTGGATACATAACTCAACATTTGTAATATCAAAACAACAACGATGTTATCAGCTGTTGCCAATCAAACCATACCAATGATTCAACCAGCAACTACCAATTACACAGTTATCAAATTTTAATATTACAGCTACTGCAAGAAGAACTTTCATAGCGTTTCTGGAAATAAGTTCGAATCCTCAGTACCTATAAAACTTCATAAACTTTCTGGAAATCACACTGGAAGCATCATAACATCAAAACAACATTTTCGAACCCATCTTTCTTTCCTTATCCTGTCTAAATCATTTCAAACATGAACTTTAAATATATCAATATCATACAGGCAAGCAGATCCATAAAAACACAATATATGCTTCAAATGGTATAGCAAAGGATCAGCTTTTACTTGCCTTTAAACAAAGCTTTTCGACAACAGCTAATTCCCGCAGAAATCCTCCCTTTGAGCAACGCACGAACTCTTCTGGAATTTCTTTGAAGAACACTTTAAAACTTTTCTTTGCAAATGATGAAAATCTTATTTTGAAAACAGGTTTTTATATGAAAGGAATTAGTGGCATGCTACTTGTGAAATCAAGCATGACACACTTTTAAAATTTAGTAAAATTCCCTTCATATCATTTTAATTTGTAAAACACCAAACATTCTCTTAAAGAAAGAATTTCACCTCCTTAAAACATTTTCCAATCGATTTAAAAATCAGCTCGTGCATCGCTCCTTGGAGTCACCTGCTGGAACCAGCCGCGGCGCATCTTACCTGCTGATATCAACAATTCAGCAGACACATAACATTTAAAATTGCCAAAATGGCCCAAAAGATTAGTAAAATGCACAAATGTGGTCCTATGGATTTTTGGGGCGTTACAAATTCGTTCTGGGCTGATTTGCAACTTCTTTAAAATTTTAGACCGCGAGGTATATAAGAACATATTGTAAATCATATCAAAGAATTTCTTAACTGCGGAACTTTATATATAATCAGAGATACGAATCTATTCAGATTACATTGAATTAACGAGGAAGTAATCTGAAATGTTCAAAATTTGAATCTTAATATACTATACAACAAAAGACTGAAAACTGAGAACATCACGGAAGCGAATGTCCATGATAAACACCCCCGATCTGATTCAGCTCACACCATCCAGCTTCGTTTAATTTCCATCACCTGCACTGAAGAAAACTAGTGAGCCTAGGGGCTACTTTAGTTGACTGCAGCATTCCTACATCATTCCCAATGAGTAGAATTCCATCAACATAAAGTACGAGGAATGTCACAGCGCTTTTAACTACCTTCTTATATACACATGACTCCTCGGGATTCTTGATGAAACCAAATTGTTTAATTGTTTCATCGAACCTCAGGTTCCAACTCCTCGATGCTTGTTTGAGACCGTAGATCGATCTCTGAAGTTTGCATACCTTATGCTCACTTCCTACAGATGTGAAACCCTCAAGCTGCGTCATAAAGATCTCTTCCTTAATGTTTCCATTAAGGAACGTAGTTTTCACATTCATTTACCATATCTCATAGTCGTACCATGCGGCTATGGCTAGTAAGATTCTAATCGACTTGAACATTGCGACCGGTGAGAAGGTTTCATCATAGTCAACATCTTGCCTTTGAGTGTAACCTTTCGCGACCAGCCGTGCCTTGTAGGTCAGTACCTTACCATCAGGCCCAACTTTTCTCTTGTATATCCATTTGCACCCAATAGGAACAATTCCTTCGGGAGGATTAACAAGAGTCCAAACTTGGTTCGCATGCATTGAGTCAATCTCAGACTGCATTGCTTCAAGCCATAAATTAGAATCAGCATCGCAAATTGCCTCCTTGAAAGTTCTTGGATCAAATCCAATAACTTGATCACCTTGATCATCTTCAAGGAGGAAACCATATCTTTCAGGAGCCCTATGAATCCTTTCGGATCTCCTAGGTGCGACCATTTCTGGTACTGGCTCTGGAGGCGCAGGAGATTCACTTGGTATCTCAGTTGGTTCTCGAACCTCTTCGAGTTCTACTGTTTTGCCTTTTCTATCAAGTAGAAATTCCCTTTCCATAAAGGTGGCATTTCTAGAAACAAACACTTTTGTTTCACTTGGATAGTAGAAGTAGTATCCAATGGAATTCTTTGGATACCCAATGAAGTAGCATAAGATGGATCTCGTATCCAGCTTATATCCCACTGTCTGCTTCACGTAAGCAGGACATCCCCAAATCCTAATGTATGAGTACT
>KV003154.1:82343-115690 GCA_001598015.1 Dorcoceras hygrometricum | reverse complement strand
CGAGTCCGGAAGGCCGTCTTTGCCACATCAGCGTCTCTAATTCGCAACTGGTGATAACCAGAGCGCAAGTCAATCTTCGAGTAAACAACCGATCCCTGCAGCTGATCGAACAAGTCATCAATCCTCGGCAGAGGATACTTGTTCTTCACCGTGGCCTTATTCAACTGTCTGAAGTCCACGCACATCCTCATAGTGCCATCTTTCTTTTTCACAAACAGAATCGGAGCTCCCCAAGGCGACATGCTCGGTCTGATGAAGCCTTTTTCTAAGAGATCGCTCAGCTGTTCCTTCAACTCTTTCAACTCTGCGGGCGCCAACCGGTAAGGAGCTCTAGAAATCGGGGCAGTACCAGGCACCAACTCTATACTGAAGTCGATCTCACGACGAGGAGGGAATCCAGGAATCTCATCTGGAAACATGTCGGGAAACTCTCGAACGACGGGGATGTCACGCAACTCTAATCGCTGCTCCTGGGAACTATCAAGTGCATAGATCATGAATCCTGCATTACCTAGCGATAGCATGCTAAACATCTCCATAGCGGACTAGGGGAATCTTTGACCTCGAATCCGTGCCGTAGAAATCCCACCTCTCACCCATATCAGGGCGAAATACTCACCACACCATGGAAGCAATCGACGGTCGCCTTATAGCTAGATAACACGTCCATTCCCAAAATACAGTCAAAATCTCTAATCCCCAACACAATCAAATTGGTCACCAAAACATGCTCATCAAACCTAATCAGGCAATCTACCACTACCTCTCGAGACCACAGGTTCACACCAGCAGGAGTAGACACAGAAACAACATCACACAGTGGGGAAGAACTCAACCCACGCTCAAACACAAACATCTCAGATATGAACGAGTGTGATGCACCAGTGTCAAACAAAACTCTCGCAGGATAATCATAAATAGAGCATGTACCTCTAATCACCATGCCCGGAGTCTCCAGCCTGATCTCCTGTCAAGGCGTTCGCCTGCGCCTGCTGGGGAATCTGAAACGGGGGTCGGGAAGGTCCTCCAAAACGGGACTGCTCGCGAGGCTGAAAACTAGGTCGCTGGGACTGAGAAAAAGGCTGCTGTCGCTGAGATGAACCACTAGCGGAACCCTGCTGCGACTGACCAGTAGACCGCCCTCCAATCGAAGGACATGCTCTAGCGAAGTGTCCCGGCTGACCACAAAGGTGGCAGAGTCCTCGGACTCCTCGACACTGCGAAGTCTCATGCCTCCCTCCGTACTGACTACAGAATCCGCCTCCAGAACCGCTACCAGAACCACTGTCAGAGCCAGAGCTCACAGAACCAGAAGAACTCGAATGACCCTTCTTCTTGAATTGCTTCCCTCTAGGTCTAAACTGCTGGCGACTCGACTGCTGTGATCCTTGCGGAGACTGATACGGCTGTGACACCGCCTGAGCCGGCTGAGAAGCACGCGCGGTCGTCTGATGCACTGGAGCCTCAGGATCCATCAAACTCTCCTCGATATCCACTGCATTGTTCACAGCGTCCATGAAAGTCGCCGGGGACCCAGACAGCACCATCCGATACAGGTCAGGTCTCAAGCCCTTCAAAAACTTGTTCCTCTTTGTTCGCTCTTGGTTCGCCACAGCCGGCATGTACACTAGAAGCGCAGAAAACCGCCTCGCATACTCGGCCACACGCATATCACCTTGCTTCAGGTTATCAAACTCACGTTCCCGGCTAGCGAAGTAGGACTCTGGGGTGTATTCGCGTCGAAAGGCCTCGCAGAAAACATCCCAAGTGAGCATCGTCCCACTATATCGAAGCATCCTCGAAGTACTCCTCCACCAACGCTGAGCATCATCTCGTAGCTGCAGCACTGCCAACTTCAGTCTCTTTTCTTACCTGCTCTAGACCCCTCCGCGGAACGTCTAGTCCTCCTACCTCCTTCTCGTCTCGGCGGCATCTAAACAAATCCAGAGGTAAGATCTCACAGCAGATAGACTAACAAGACAGATAATAGATCACATAAGTCACAGAGGTAGTCAAAATCAAATCAAAACTCTGTGCCTAGACTCGAGTGTGATCAAAAGAAATCGAGCTTATCCCAGTTTAAGCTCTGATACCAAAAATGTCAGGCCCCGTGCTAATTACTAACAATTAACACATAATAAGCGTATAAACACGGAAGCTTAAAATCAGGGCTTAAAAATTTTTGAAATACAATAGGCCTGAACTTCAAATCATACATTCAAAAATAGCGATAATAAAATACGAGTTGACTCAAACTCAACAACAAGTATATCAACCAAATAAAAATCCCCAATACATGATAACACGGGGCATCCCCCGGTTCAATACATATCATATATAGACTGGGACTCAAGGACGCGGGGATCGACAACTGAACTTCCACTCGGTCCAGCTTGATTACCTAGTGCTCCTGCAAATGGGTAACGCAGACCCAAACAACAAAAGAAAGAAAAGAAGTACGAGGTCAAGCCTCAGTATGAAGAGCTATCAAAGCAGATAAACATGCAACATGCTATAAATCAATGCTATGAATGCATGAGGGCTATCAAGAAATCGGATAGCTAGACCAGTCTATCAACTGGCAACTCAAAATCAAGCCTCTATACCACACACAGCCAATCAGCCGGTGGAAATCATCGGTCCGTGATCATCGGGGGCCCGTCAGCCCATCACAGCTCGGCGGTAGACACTCATATCCGGTAGTCACCGCTCCGACGATGCGTTGGACTTTTCGGACACGACTCAACAGTCGGCCAGTCACAACGTGGCACCCAATCAGGTAATCAAATCAATCTATCAATTCAGGCTCAAGATGTATGCAATGAATGTCATTCAATTTCAATGCTCAATGCATACAGTTTACAATAAGTGAAACAGAACAGAATTCATTAAATTCCATCATCTAAATTCAAGTAATCCACATAACAGCAAATCACAACACTGAAAAGATAAACATGTTCACGCTCAACTGCTAAGGATCCGCTCAATCGTACCTTTCCTCCTTCGAATTACCTAACAGATTCCTCCTGGCTCAAATCACGCAGCAGGAACTTCCTGGAAGCTCAAATCTGTTACAACATAGCTAATAACTTAGCTCAATTCAAAGTCCAGCAGCTTCGCGTTTCCACTTCCAGCGCAATTCAACTACTCAAATGGGTAGCAAACGAGAGAGCTAAGCAAGGGGAATTCAGCGCCACAAAGATCTCCAAAAACAAAGGCTGGATGCGATGGAAATCTAGGGAAGAAATGTCTCGGTGAACAGTAGTTCGACGAGGGTTTGGAGAAGAAGAGATAAGATATATCTGGCTCAAAATAAATCTAAGTGTCGATCAACACTACTATAAATACCTCTTCAATCCTCGCCTGCTGATTCACTAAGATCCATCGAAGTATTCAGCCAAAGTCTATCAGCAGCAATCTTCCCTTTTCTTTTCGTAAAATTCAGCAGCAACTACTAAACAACAATCGCACGAAAACCTTCAAAACGGCACTGTTCCAACTTATCTAAACGACGCCGTAGCAACCACCAGCAGACAACAGCTCTCGCGCAAGCAAAACAACCAAGAGCTGATAACAGCTCTCTCTACAAAGCAATCTATCTGCTGGTCGCGAGAAAACACTCAAAACGACGACGCATCTACTAATACAAACGACGTCATTTCATATACGTAAGCAAAACTGCCAACAGCTGATCTCTAAACACAAAGCTCCAAAACGCAGCGTTTCCACTTAATCAAACGACGCCGCTTCTTAACGCTCTTGCATAAGCGCGCCTGCTGATCAGCAGCAACCATCGCAACGCAAAAACTACCAGCAGCAATGGATACGTCACGCCTACGTCATCATATCTATCGATAGCTCTTGCGACTAGTTCTCAAACCATCTGCTGATTTCTTTTCACAAGCGCATCTGCTGAATCTAATAGTCAACGCTCCAAAATGTTGACTAACACGCGTCACTACCTTATTCTTTCTCGCGCTAAATGCAACGTCTGCCAGCAGCAACTTCAAACTTCAAAACTAAAACCAGCAGCTCTCCTTGCGTCACGCTGACGTCATCTATGCTGATTCAAAATTCACCAGCACGAGCTACAGTAACTTGATGCTGCCAGTTTTCTCCAAAATCAACGCGACGCTCAAAAATCCAGCAGGAACCTCAAAACCACGCGATTAATCCCAAATCAAAACAATTAACCACTAATCTAAATTCTCAATCCTCACATGGGTGGTGTGTGTTTGTCCAAGGCCTAAGTTTTCCGTGTCATAGTTGATGTTATTTTGTATTAGGAACTCTATATAAAATCAGTTGCAACAGTTGTACATTTATGTAAAATATCAGCTGTTGTAAATCGCAATTGCAAGTACCAGTATTTTAAAGTTGTTTTCCGCAAACAAGTTTAGCAGTTGGCGTGCAATTAAATGTTTGTTAGTTTTGTCTTTGAGTTTCGATTTCTTTGAAGTTATAAGATATACAGCTTATAACAAATTATCTTTTAGACTTCTTTTGTTTCGAAAATTTTTGTTTACCCCAAATCCGTGACCCCGTTGGGTTCGGGTGTCACAGTAACTGTGGACAGCCAGGACACTTCCTTAGAGTGTGTCCTCTGTTGAGGGGTCAGTCTTCGATTCCTTCACAGCAGGGATCAGCTGGTGGTTCATCTCAGAGACCGCAGTTTCCTGACCCTACCCAACGATCTGGATTCCAACCCCGTGAGCCTTCTAGATTTGGAGCACCTTCGAGACCTCCGTTTTAGATTCCGCAGCAGGCTCAGGCGAATGCGTTGACTAGGGAGCAGGCTGAGGAGGCACCTGGTATGATGATCGTAGGTACATGCTCTGTTTTCGATTATCCTGCAAGAGTTTTGTTTGACACTGGTGCATCACACTCATTAATTTCTGAGTTGTTTGTTTGTGAGAATGGGTTGAGTTCTTCCCCATTGTGTGATGTTGTTTCCGTGTCTACCCCTGCTGGTGTAAATCTGTGGTCCCGTGAAGTTGTGTTGGATTGTGTGCTTCGATTTGATGAGCATGTTTTGGTGTCCAATCTGATTGTTTTGGGACTAAGATTTCGATTGTATCTTGGGAATGGATGTGTTATCTAGCTATAAGGCTACTGTTGATTGTTTTCATGGTGTGGTGAGGTTTCGCCCTGACTCGGGTGAGAAGTGGGAGTTCTACGGTGCTGATTCGCGTTCGAAGATTCCACTAGTTTCCACCATGGAGATGTTTAGCCTGTTATCGCTAGGTAACGCATGATTCATGATCTACGCGCTTGACAGTTCCCAAGAGCCGCATTTGGAGTTGAGAGATATTCCGATCGTTCGAGAGTTTCTCGATGTATTCCCGGATGAGATTCTTGGATTCCCTCCGAGACGTGAGATCGACTTCAGCATTGAGTTGGTGCCCGGTACTGCCCCGATCTCTAGAGCTCCGTATCGGTTGGCGCCTGCAGAATTGAAAGAGCTGAATCAATTGAGAGATCTCTTGGAGAAGGGCTTCATTAGACCGAGTATGTCGCCTTGGGGAGCTCTGATTCTTTTTGTGAAGAAGAAGGATGGGTCTATGAGGATGTGTGTGGATTTCCGACAGTTGAATAAAGCGACGGTGAAGAACAAGTATCCTTTGCCGATGATTGATGACTTTTTCGATCAGTTGCAGGGATCGGTCGTTTACTCAAAGATTGATTTGCGCTCTGGTTATCACCAGTTGCGGATTAGAGATGCTGACGTGGAGAAAACAGCTTTTGGGACTCGATATGGGCATTATGAGTTTCTTGTCATGCCGTTTGGGTTGACTAATGCCCCAGCTGTGTTCATGGACTTGATGAATCGCGTCTTCAGTGAGTATATGATTTGCGCTCTGGTTATCACCAGTTGCGGATTAGAGATGCTGACGTGGAGAAACAGCTTTTGGGACTCGATATGGGCATTATGAGTTTCTTGTCATGCCGTTTGGGTTGACTAATGCCCCAGCTGTGTTCATGGACTTGATGAATCGCGTCTTCAGTGAGTATATCGATCGGTTCGTGATCGTCTTCATAGATGACATTCTAGTGTACTCGAGGAGCATGAGAGAGCATAAGGAGCATCTCAAATTGGTGTTGCAGAGATTGAGGGACTCACAGTTGTATGCCAAGTTTAGCAAGTGTGAATTTTGGCTTTATCGGATTATCTTTTTGGGTCATGTGATTTCGGCGAAAGGGATTTTGGTGGATCCGAGTAAGGTCGAAGCAGTTCTTAACTGGGAGAGACCTAGGAACGTTTCAGAGATCCGCAGTTTCATGGGATTGGCTAGCTATTACAGGCGTTTTATCGAGAAGTTCTCTTCGATAGCCAGGCCTTTGACTCGATTGACTCAGAAGGATAAGAAGTTTGTTTGGAATGACGAGTGCGAGTTCAGTTTTCAGACGTTGAAGGAGAAGTTGACTACTGCTCCTGTTTTGGCTCTACCGTCTGGATCCGGAGGATTTTTGGTGTGCTCCGATGCTTCTCTCAATGGTTTAGGATGTGTGCTCATGCAGAACGGGTACATGATTGCTTATGCGTCTCGACAGTTGAAGCCTCACGATACGAGGTACCCTGTTCATGATTTGGAGTTGGCTGCGATAGTGTTTGCCTTGAAGATTTGGCGACATTATCTGTATGGTGAAGAATTTGTGGTGTACACCGACCACAAGAGCCTGAAGTATATCTTCACGCAGTCTGATCTGAATATGAGGCAGCGAAGATGGATGGAATTGCTCAAGGACTTTAACTGTGAGATTCAGTATCAGCCTGGGCGGATGAACTCGGTTGCCGATGCCTTCAGTAGGAAGACCCAGCCTGCGATGGTTTCTTCTTTGAGTGTCTCTAAAGTCTATGAGCAGTTGAGTACTTCTGGTTGGCGTTTCCAGCCGGGTGATCAGTACTTCGTGGTTTCCTCGATTCAGGTGGAACCACAGATTGTGAATGACATCAGGGAAGCGTAGAGGACTGATCCGTACATTCATGTGTTGATGATTAGAGCCCGAAGTGGTCAGTTTGATGATTTCTCTGTTTCTTCGAATGGATGTCTGAGATTTCGAGGAAGATTGGTGGTTCCGAACTTGATCGATTTGAAAGAGACCATTATGAATGAAGCGCATTGTAGCCAGTACAGTGTGCATCCGGGCGAGAGAAAGATGTACCATGCCTTGAAGTCTCATTATTGGTGGGCAGGTATGAAGAGCGACATTTCGGATTTTGTTGCTAGATGTCTGAATTGCCAGCAGGTCAAGGCTGAGAGGATGAGACCTGGTGGATTGTTACAGAGTTTGGAGGTGCCCCAATGGAATTGGGAGCACATCGCCATGGATTTTGTGACTCATTTACCTCGGTCGGGTAGGGGATGCGATGCGATTTGGGTGGTGATTGATAGACTTTCGAAGTCAGCCCATTTTGTTCCCTATGACGTGAGGTGTTCAATGAAGAAAATGGCGAAGCTGTATATCGACCATGTGGTGAGATTGCATGGAGTTCCTATTTCGATACTGTCAGATAGAGATCCAAGATTCACTTCCCGATTTTGGAAGTGCTTGCAGGTAGCGATGGGTTCGAGATTGGCTATGAGTATAGCCTATCACCCACAGACAGATGGTCAGTCTAAGCGGACTATTCAGACTTTAGAGGTGCGAGCAGTTGTGATGGATTTCAGTGGTGGCTGGCAGGATTCGTTGTCCTTGGTTGAGTTTTCGTATAATAACAGCTACCAGGTGACTATTGGAATGGCTCCATTTGAAGCTTTGTATGGTCTAAAATGCAGATCTCCGATTTGTTGGGAAGAATTTGGTGAGAGACAGCTTTCTACCCCTGAGTTTGTGCAGCATATGAAAGATCAGGTTGATTTGATTCGAAGTAGAATGAAGGCTGCACAATATAGATTTACTAGCTATGCTAACCGAAGGCGTCGATCGTTAGAATTTGAGGTTGGCGATCGGGTATTTCTCAAAGATTCTCCTTTCAAGAGCGTGATGAGATTCAGATTCAAAGGCAAATTAGCTCCCATATTCGTGGGTCCTTTCGAGATTTTCGAGCGGATTGGAAAGTTGGCTTATCGATTGAGGCTGCCTGAAGAGTTAGCAGAGATGCATGATGTTTTTCATGTGTCAATGTTGAGAAAATATGAGCCAGATCCGTCCCATGTGTTGAGAACCGACAAAGTTGAGCTGGATTCTACCTTGAGTTATGTTGAATATCCAGTCCAGATTCTGGATAGGAAGGAGAAGCAGCTGAGGAACAAAGTAGTTCCGTTGGTGATGGTCCAATGGAGCAAGCATGGCAGAGAAGAAGCAACTTGGTAACCAGAAGAGAAGATGCAGCGCGAGTGCCCGCATCTGTTCGAGTAGATATTGTATTAGATTTCGGTTTCTAGTTATGTTCTTCCCTAGTTGTCGTTTGTTGATTGCCCAGTTATCTTGAACTCCTGGGTTTAAATTAGATGAATTTCATTCTGATTGTTTGATTGTTTTTCCCTGAGTTTGACTTTGATTTCGAGGACTAAATCTCTTAAGGTGGGGAGAATGTGAGGAATCAGATTTAGATTAGTGGTTAATTTTGTTGATTGGGATTAGCCACGTGAATTTTGAGAATTTTGCGTTGTTGAAATTCTCTAAGTATTAGAAAGCAGACGTAGTGAATTTTGGTAAAGTCTGTCAGCAGCAAGTTCCTATAGTGAAAGTCAACGCGGGTCAACGTTACTGTAGCTCTCGTCTGGTGGATTTTGAATCAGTAGAGATGACGTAGGTGTGATGCGTTGTTATCTGCTGGCAGTAGTTGCGCTTAGAATGGTTGCTGCTGGCAGCAGGCACGCAAATACGAGAATGATGAGAAGCGACGTCGTTTGAATAAGTTTATAACGCTGCGTTTTGATTATTGCGACTGGGTGACCAGCTGTTGGCAGCAATGCTTACGTAACCATTACGGCATCGTTTAGATTAGTTGATGCGTCGTCGTTTTGTGTAATTTCACGAGATCAGTCGCTGATGGGTTTTGAAGAGATCTGTTACCAGCTTTTGGTTGTTTCGCAAGAGATATCTGTTGTCAGATAGTGAAGCTTTACGACGTCATTTAAGTTAGTTGGAACGGTGTCTTTTTGATGTTCTTTTGAGAATACAACGACTGGTTGTTGCAACTGGTTTTGTTGAGAGCAAAAGCTGGTTACTGTTATAAGATTTCTACTGTAGCATTTCTCAACGACTGAATTAGAGGAACAGCAGCTGGTGGATTTAGAGATATATATAGAAGTGTTGCTCGACACTTAGAAATATTCTGGACCCGATATTTCTTATCTCCTTTCCCAAACCCTCGAATAGCTACTGTTCACCATGACTTATATTCCGTCGATTACCACCGTTCTCCGTCGATGATTTGAGAGATTTTGGTGGCGCTGGAATCCTTGAGACTTGCTCTTTCGTTTGTTGCCCATTTGAAGCTGTGGAACGACCTTGGAGAAGATTTCAAAGTTGCTGATTTCTTCGTACTGTGGAACCCGTTAGTTCTCCCGATAGTTTCAGCTTTTGGATTGAGGTTTGGGTGCTCTCCGGCCGTAATTGCAGTAGCAGGAGGAAGCTGATTTGCTTCAGTTGCTTGTGCCGTGCCTTTGGAATTCTGTTGAGGTAGAATTCAGAAGATTGGGGTACGAATTGAGCGGATTTAACAGCTTAGAGCATGAACATGACTATGATTGATGTTGTGAAATCTATTCAGATGATTCTGTGAAGTTACGTGTAACAGCTTGTTGAATTGATTGAATATTTCATTCTGTTTTCATGTATTGAATGGTATGCATCGACATTGATTATTGATTGGCATTCATGCATACATATTGAGCCTGACAGATTGATTGATGACCTGATTGAGAGCCACGTTGTGACTGGCCGACTGACTTGTCGTGCCTGAAAAGTCCAACGCTATCATCGGAGTGGTGACCGACTGACTTGTCGTGTCTGAAGACCACCGAGATGTGATGGGCTGACGGGTCCTGAAGATCACGGACCGATGATTTCCATCGGCTGACTTGCTGTGCGTGGTATAGAGGCTCGATCGATATGATTTCCAGTTGATACACTGGTCTAGCTATCCGATCTTTGATAGCCCTCATGCATTTCATAGCATTGATTATAGCATGTTGCATGATTAGCTGTTTTGATTAGCTCTTCGTACTGAGGCTTGACCTCGTATCTGTTTTCCTGCTTTTGTGTTGTTTGGATCTGCGTTACCCATTTTCAGGATCTTCAGGTAACCAAGCTGGACAGAGTGGAGGTTCAGCTGGTCGATCCCCGTTCCCTTGAGTCCCAGTTATATATATATATGTATTGAACCGGGGGATGCCCCGTGTCACTATGTATTGGGGATCTGTATTTGATTTGAGATTTATTGTGGTTATCTGATTTGTATGAGTTTGAGTCAACTCATATTTTGATTATGAATATTTTGAATGTATGATTTTAAGTTCAGGCCTAAATTAATTCGAAAATTTTTAAGCCCGATTTTTACGCTTCCGTGATTATGTGCTTAATTGTGCTATTATCTTGAGTAATTAGCACGGGGCCTGACAGGAGAAATCTTAAGGAATACACAATCGCCAACCTCAAATTCCAACGGTCTGCGTCGCTTATTAGCATAGCTAGCATATCTATCTTGCGCAGCTTTCATCCTACTCCGGATCAAATCAATCTGATCTTTCATATGCTGCACAAATTCAGGAGTAGAAAGCTGTCTCTCACCAACCTCTTCCCAGCAGATCGGTGATCTGCACTTGCGACCATACAACGCTTCGAATGGTGCCATTCCAATAGTCACTTGGTAGCTATTGTTATAAGAAAACTCAACTAAGGACAAAGCATCCTGCCAGCCACCACTGAAATCCATCACAACTGCACGCAGCATATCTTCAAAAGTCTGAATGTTCCTCTCAGATTGGCCATCTGTCTGGGGGTGGTAAGCGGTACTCATAGGCAATCTCGAACCCATTGCTGCTTGCAGACTCTTCCAAAATTGAGAGGTGAATCTTGGATCTATGTCTGACACTATCGGAACAGGCACTCCATGCAATCTGACCACATGGTCGATATACAACTTCGTCATTTTCTTCATCGAACACCTCATATCATAGGGAATGAAATAGGCTGACTTCGAGAGTCTATCAATCACTACCCAAATCGCATCACATCCCTACTCGATCGAGGCAAATGAGTCACAAAATCCATGGCGATGTGCTCCCAATTCCATTGAGGCACTTCTAAACTCTGCAACAATCCACCAGGTCTCATTCTCTCAGCCTTGACCTGCTGGAAATTTAAACATCGAGCAACAAAACTAGAAATGTCGCTCTCCATGCCTTCCCACCAGTAGTGAGACTTCAAAGCATGGTACATCTTCTTCTCCCCCGGATGTACGCTATAATGACTACAATGCGCTTCATTCAGAATATTCTCTTTCAAATCAATCAAGTTCGGAACCACCAATCTTCCTCTAAATCTCAAACACCCATCAGAAGCAACAGATAAATCTCTAGACAAATCATTCTGGACCTTAATCTTCAACTCATGGATATTCGGATCAGTCCTCTGCGTCTCTCTGATGTCAATCACAATATGTGGTTCAAACTGAATCGAAGAAACTATGAAGTACTGTTCGCTCAGCTAGAATCTCCAACCAGAAGTACTCAACTGCTCGTGGACTCTCGAGATACTCAAGGATGTCAGCATTGCAGGCTGGGCTTTCCTACTCAAAGCATCGGCTACCAAGTTCATTCGCCCAGGCTGATACTGTATCAATCAAAATCCTTAAGCAACTCCATCCAACGACGTTGTCTCATATTCAAATCCGACTGGGTGAAGACATACTTCAAACTCTTGTGGTCGGTGTACACCACAAACTCCTCACCATACAGATAATGTCGCCATAACTTCAAGGCAAACACAATCGCAGCCAACTCTAAATCATGGACGGGGTACCTCGTCTCATGAGGCTTCAACTGTCGAGACGCATACGCAATCACGTACCCGTTCTGCATCAAAACACATCCCAAACCACTCAAAGAAGCATCGGAGCACACCACAAAACCTCCAGAACCCGAAGGCAAGGCCAAAACAGGAGCAGTAGTCAACTTCTCCTTCAGCATCTGAAAACTAGAGTCACACTCATTAGTCCAGACAAACTTCCTATCCTTTTGGGTCAACTGAGTCATAGGCCTGGCTATCGAAGAGAACTTCTCAATGAAACATCTATAGTAGCCAGCCAATCCCAAGAAACTACGGATCTCGAAAACATTCCTAGGTCGCTCCCAGTTAAGAACTGCTTCGACCTTACTAGGATCCACAGAGATTCCTTGCGCTGAAATCACATGACCCAAGAATATAACTCTGTCTAGCCAGAACTCACACTTGCTGAACTTGGCATACAATTGAGAGTCCCTTAGTCTCTGCAACACTAGACTCAAGTGCTCTTTATGCTATCTGAAACTCCTAGAATACACCAAGATGTCATCAATAAAGACAATCACAAATCGATCAATGTACTCGCTAACTACGCGATTCATCAAATCCATAAACACAACAGGAGCATTCGTCAATCCAAACGGAATCACAAGAAACTCATAATGCCCGTATCTCGTTCGGAAAGCTGTCTTCGCTACATTAGCGTCTCTAATCCGAAACTGATGATAGCCAGATCGCAAATCAATCTTCGAGTACACGGCTGATCCTTGCAACTGGTCGAACAAGTCATCAATCCTCGGCAAAGGATACTTGTTCTTCACTGTCGCTTTGTTCAACTGCCGAAAATCAACGCACATCCTCATAGATCCATCTTTCTTCTTCACAAACAGAATCAGAGCTCCCCAAGGCGACATACTCGATCTAATGAAGCCATTCTCAAGAAGATCTCTCAACTGATCCTTGAGTTCTTTAAACTCTGTTGGCGCCAACCGATACGGAGCTCTAGAAATCGGGGATGTATCGGGCACAAACTCAATACTGAAGTCGATATCTCGCCTCGGAGGGAATCCAGGAATCTCATCTGGAAACACATCTGGGAACTCTTGAGCAATCGGAACATCGCTCAACTCCACTCTCGACTCATGGGAAACATCTAGGGCATAGATCATAAACCCTGAATTCTCTAGAGACAACAAACTAAACATCTATATGGCAGATACTAACGGGATCTTAGGTCACGAATCAGCACCATAGAACTCCCATTTCTCTCCAGATCGAGGCATAAACCTCACCACACCATGGAAACAATCAACAGTCGCTTTATATTCAGTCAACACATCCATACCCAAGATACAATCAAAATCTCTAATTCCCAAAACAATCAAATTGGTTACCAAAACATGCTCATCAAATCTAACCAGATAATCCAACACCACCTCCCAGGACAACAGACTCACACCAGCAGGGGTATACACGGAGACAACATCACACAGTGGGGAAGAACTCAACCCACGCTCATACACAAACAACTCAGAAATGAAGGAGTGTTATGCTCCAGTGTCAATCAAAACTCGTGCAGGAAAATCAAAGATAAGGCATGTACCTTGAATCACTCCTGTAGGCATCTCATAAGCCTGCTCTCTCGTCAAGGCATTCTCCTGGGCCTGCTGTGGTCCCGGAAACTGAGGTCTCGAGGGTACTCCAAATCTAGAAGGCTCACGAGGTTGGAATCCAGATCGTTGGGACGAAACAAAAGGCGCTGTCGCTGTGAAGAACCACCAGCGGAACCTTGCTGCGACTAACCCAAGGACTGCCCACCCATCAAAGGACACGCTCTAGCAAAATGTCCCGGTTGTCCACAAAGATGACAAAGACCTCGAAATCCATGACATTGCAAAGTCTCATGCTTCCCTCCGCACTGTCCACAAAACACACCACCAGAACTACTGCCACCAGAACTCACAGAACCAGATGAACTCGAATGCGCCTTCTTCTTAAACTGTTTGCCTCGGGGCTTGAAACTCTGACGATTCGATTGATGCGGCCCCTGAGGAGACTGAACTATTGCGACACATCTTGCACCGGTTGAAAAGAGCGCCCCACCGACGGTTGAACCGGAGCATGTGCCTCCAACAAACTCTCCTCAATATCTACAGCCCGATCCACGGTCTCAGCATAAGTCGCAGGTGAACCAGACAACACCATTCGGAACAAATCAGGCGTCAAACCCTTCAAAAACTTGTTCCTCTTAGTCCTTTCCTGGTTAGCTACATGGGGAACATACATCAAAAGCGAAGAGAACTGTCTGGCATACTCGGCCACCTTCATTCTTCCTTGATTCAAGTTGTCGAACTCTCTCTCACGACTGTTGTAGTAGGACTCCGGGGTATACTCCTATCGAAACGCTGCACAGAAGCTCTCCCAAGTAAACAAAGCCCCACTCTCACGCAAGATACGGGAAGTACCTTTCCACCAGCGCTGCGCGTTATCTCCCAACTGCAACACCGTTAGCTTCAATATCTTCTCAGAAGCGTACTCCAAAGTATCAAACAACTCTTCCATCTGAACTAGCCAATCCTCGGACATCAAACCTCCTTCAGCGCCTGTAAACGTATGGGGATTCATCCGCTGAAACCTAGACAAGACTAGCTCCATCTCGCCAATCTGTCTCATCACATCCTCAACCTCTGCCTGTCTCTCACGACGGTGCAAAGGGATGTTCTGATGAATGCCCTCATCACTATCCGAGGCCCTAGACTCCTCAGCGGAATGTCTAGCAGTCCTACCTCTACCTCTCCTCGGCGGCATCTAAACAAATCTCAGAGTAAGGACTAACAACAGATAATCATATAGGAAAGTAAAATAATCACATAAGTCACAGAGTCAATCACAATCAAATCCAAACTCTGTGCCTAGACTCGAGTGTGATCAAAGGAAAACGAGTTTATCCCATTTTAAGCTCTGATACCAAAATGTCAGGCACCGTGCTAATTAACAAGGATTAATAGCACAATTAAGCACATAAATGCGGAAGCATAAAATAGGGCAAAAAAATTTCTAAATAAATTGGGCCTGAACTAAATCATATCTTCAAAATAGTCATATTCAAAATACGAGTTAAATCTACAACAACAGGTAATCTCAAATAACAATTCAGATACAGATCCCCAATACATAAAAACACAGGGCATCCCCTGGTTCAATACATAATACAATATCATAACTGGGACTCAAGGAAAAGGGGATCGACCAGCTGGGTTCCCAGTCTGTCCAGCTTGGTTACCTGAAGATCCTGCAAATGGGCAACACCGACCCAAACAACACAAAAGAAGGAAAAAGAATACGAGGTCAAGCCTCAGTACGAAGAGCTATCTAAAAACAGCAAATCATGCAACATGCTATATCTCAAGTTATGAAATGCATGAGGCTGTCAAAGGGATCGGTCAACAAGGCCTGCTAATCAGCTGGCAGTACACCTCAGTCGAGCCTCTATACCCGCACAGTGTATCAACCGAGGAAATCATCGGTCCGTGATCATCAGGCCGTCAGCCATCACAGCTCGGTGGTATTCAGACACAACCAAACAGTTGGTCACCACTCCGATGATAGCGTTGTACCTTTCAGGCACGACACATCTGTCTGCCGGTCACAACGTGGCTCTATCTCAGGTTCTCAATCGATCAAAGTCTCAATATGTATGCATGAATGCCATGAAATTCACATCTGATTTCAACATGCATATAATATCAATACGTGAAAACAGAACATCAATAAACCACTCAAGGTAACATCTGCTCACGTAAACACAGTATCATCTCAAACAGATCTCAATAACAAGAAATATAGGCATGATCATGCTCATAGCTGTTTACAGCAGCTCAAACCGTACCTCAAATTCTCAAATTCTACCTCAACAGATCCTACTCAGGCACGGAAAATTCCAGCCTACACAAACAGCTTCCTCCACTGGTCACGTCCAACACAGCAGGAACTTCCCTGAAGCTCAAATCTGTTAAAGCATCTCATAAATCAGCTCATATCTCAACTTCTATGCACTACTGCCTACGGTCAGAACTCAATTCCGTTGGTAAGCCTATGTTGGTGTTCCCGGTCTGTGTTCCCATATTGCCACACTGAACCATAAGAATTTAGTTTCTTTATTATAGTCAAGATGGCTTTAAGACTAAGAAACCTATTTTCGTTAGGAT
Organism: Dorcoceras hygrometricum; assembly: GCA_001598015.1. Classification (NCBI taxonomy): domain Eukaryota; kingdom Viridiplantae; phylum Streptophyta; class Magnoliopsida; order Lamiales; family Gesneriaceae; genus Dorcoceras; species Dorcoceras hygrometricum. The sequence continues at coordinate 99,527 of KV003154.1, read as the reverse complement.
CTACCTCCAGATCCCAGAACATAGTTCAAATTCATGAGACTCATATGACTATAGACTATTCAAATTGGACAATTCCTGAAGAACAGATAGAAAACATATACAAAGATAGGATTCACTGATTTCAAAACAGCCTTTTCTGTTAAAACTCATGAAGAAACCTTATCAATTCAAGAAGATTCACAAAGTATCACTCTCCTAAATAACACAACAATTCAAAAATATATTCAAAAGAATTATAGATATCTACACTTTGGTTTAATTCAAATAGCAGTCAAACCTTTAGTCCATATTGGAGTTGATACTCCAATTTACTTATCCTTATGAGATAAAAGACTTAAAAGATACCAAACATCTCTTTTATCAATGATACAAATTAATATTTGTAACGGACCAATATACTTCAATTGTTCTCCTAATTTCTCTGTGGATCTTACAGATGAAACAGTTCTGTTACAAATAGATGCTGAAAGACCTACGGTCTTCACACCAAAACGATTAAAATGGAATGAAATAACCATTCCCCAACAATTCATCATTAATACTCCTCAAATCCCAAGAAACATAGAACGTCGTGATATTTCTCAAATAATTGAAGAAGAAGATGGTAAAATTACAATAAAATTTAATCCTCCAATAAAAACAAATTCAAAGCCAATTTTACGGAGATCTCAATCTAGACGCTCATTCTCCACATTTCCTAAATCCACCTCAAAATATGATTTTGTTATACCTATCCCAAAACCAAGATCTGGCCCTTCTTCACCACAAAATTATTCCCCTCCCACATCTCCTTCAATTTCCAGCATGGTCATGATGATCACATCTGGAGAAGAATTCAACCCAGATTTTCACATATTTAAAATGAAGAGATGCAAGATAGATTTCATAAGGAAAAGCAAACATGGTACAACAAATTAGATCCAGAATTAAAGAAAAAATAAATACAGAATGGATTCATAAGATGAAAACAATTAAATCAAATATTCCTTTTTATACATTCTTAACAATGTTTTTATCAGCTGAAGGCTATAATAACTTCCAAAATAAATCTGTTATTCAAGTCAATACAAGCCTTCACAAAAAATGGATACTGAGTAACAATGAAACTGTTACTACTGTTCATCCTCCTCTCCAAACATTACAATTGCATACACCCAAAGGTGAGGTCATAGCTGATCCTTTTAAACGAGGACGTAATGACAAATAACCTGTCAGTACAGAAGATATTAATAAAATCTTCCAGCAAAATAATTATTCTAACCAAATCCTCAAGACTATAGCTAATCAAGTAGATCATATATCCAATAATCTAACTCAACAATCAAAACCATCGGTATTTAATGATACTATGGCTAAACCTTTTTTCCAAACAAAAATCCTCCCTACTGAAAAAGAAAAACAGATAAGCTTCAATACTAGTACTGATTTCCTAGTAAATAAAATCTCTACAAAATTATCAGAAATAGGTACTTCAGGAAATAAAATTAATTGTGTAGAAAACAATAATGTACAAAACAATGACACTAATATTTCCAGTACTTCTATATCAAACTCAGACTCCGAGAAAGAAATAAATCATATTGAAAATCCTTTTATGGATGAAGATGATCAAATCAATAAAATATATAATAGACAAAGAAGATTCAACAACACTAACTATTCAAACTCTCGTAATTATTATCAAAGGCCTACGCCTGTTGACATTGGTTACGAAGAAAGGAACCAATTCAAAAGCACAAAATATGATGGCCAATCAATAGTTGAATGGAACATTGATGGTAAATCTGAATATGAAATTCTCAATACTTTACAAGAAATGGGCATGGCCCGTGCAGCCTATAAAATTAAAGGTCAAAACGAAGAAACAGCCACGACCTTGATTATTCAAGGATTCACTGGACAATTAAGAAATTGGTTGGATAAAGCCTTATCCCTCGACTCTAAAATAAGCATATTAAATCATACAATTCACATGGAAGACGAAAACGGAAACATCACTGAACAGAATGATTCATGTGAATTCTTAATAGTCACTATATCTATGTATTTTATTGGAAATCCAAACGCCTCGACTCTAAAATAAGCATATTAAATCATACAATTCACATGGAAGACGAAAACGGAAACATCACTGAACAGAATGATTCATGTGAATTCTTAATAGTCACTATATCTATGTATTTTATTGGAAATCCAAACGAAGAATTTAATTCTTCTAAAATTATCCTAAGAAACTTAAAATGTTCATCCTTGACTGATTATCGTTGGTACAATGATGTTTTTCTTACTCATGTTCTTCGCCGGGATGACTGTAACATGTCTTTCTGGAAGGAACGATTCATAATGGGACTACCCCGACTTTTTGCTGATCGAATAATTCGAAAATTAAAAACCGCAATTGGTGCTGAAGACATTCCATTCGAGGACATGACTTTCGGCCAATTATTTGCCTTCATTAAAAAATAAGGATTATCTTTATGTTCCGAACTCAAACTTCAAGCCAAAATAGATCTGATCGTACGACAACTCGTAAAGAGTTGGGAAGTTTCTGTTCAATGTTTGGTTTAATGAACATTGATCCCCCCTCTATCCGAAGAAAAAAGAAACAAAAATCTTTTAAATCCTATGATCGAACATCAAAATTTAGTAATCCAAGATTCCGTAAACATAAACGAACTATTCCTAAAACCAATGCTTTAAATGTTGGAATTGTAACCAACCTGGACACACCTCAAACAACTGTCATAAAAAGCCAAAGAAAAGTCATAAGAAATCACCTAAACAAAAACTTAATGAGTTAGTAGATGATATTCCTAGTGATGCAAGTACTTCTACAAAAGATGAGTCTGATTCTGAAAGTGACCAACCATCAAAAGGCATCTGCTACTTATGTGTTATTTCAAAAGATAAAAGAGAAGCAATACTTGATTTAGTTAAAAAAATTCCAGATCAAGAAACTCAAAAACAATACCTTAATAAATTAAAAGACCTAATAATAGATGAATCTACTTCAAAACGTGACCCTGTCAAAGAACATTTCAGTTTAAGCACTCTGTTTAATAAATATCCTCAACAGAGTATCCTCAAAAAAGTAACTACAAAAGATTTACAATCAGAAATCAATATGCTTAAAAAGCAGGTCAATCAGCTTCAAAAAGATCTTTTCTCATTACGAGAAAAAGATTTGAATTGGAAACAAAATTATTACTCATTACTTCAAAACAAACTATACCAGACGATATAGATGAAATCAATCTCATTTCCCTTAATCAAGCATCAACCAGCAATTTCATTAACTCTATACAGAAAATTGAATTCCAAAAATGGTATGTCAACATTGATCTGGTTATAAATGATTTCAAAATCACTCTAATTGCCCTTGTTGACTCTGGGCAGATCATAATGTTCTACGCGAAGGCGTAATACCATCAAAATATTATGAAAAAACAACCGAAAAACTATATACAGCTAATTCAAAACCTCTTGACATAAGATACAAATTATCAAATGCTCACATCTGTAATAATGGCTACTGTTTCAAAAATGTGTTCACACTTGTCCGTGACATATCACAAGATATGATTCTCGGCACTCCTTTCCTAACACAAATTTACCATTTCCAAGTAAATAATAAGGGTGTGCTTACCAAGATCCATGGTCGACATATCCTATTCCCTTTCATTACACCTGTTAAGCAAAAAGAAATATTATTATTACAAAATTCTTCAATATTTAAACAAATAAATATTATTCATCACAAAAAACAACATATTAATTCCTTAAAAGAAGAACTCCCATACCTACATATTGAAGAACAATTGGTTGATCCTCAAATTAAACACAAAATCACTGAATTAGAACATTTTATAACAAATCAAATATGCAGCGAGCTTCCAAACGCCTTCTGGGATCGCAAAAGTCATATTGTAATTCTTCCTTACAAAAGAGATTTCAATGAACGAAATATCCCTACAAAAGCTTGTCCGATCTAGATGAATCAAGAATTTCTACATCACTGCCAAAAAGAAATTCAAGATCTCCTATCTAAAAACCTGATAAGACCTTCCAAATCACCCTGGAGTTGTTCTGCCTTTTACGTTGTAAAACAAGCAGAACTGGAACGTGGAGTACCACATCTGGTCATTAATTACAAACCTTTGAACAAGGTTCTTCAATGGATTAGATATCTATCCCAAATAAAAGAGACTTAATTAATAGACTACATTCAGCCAAAATATTCTCAAAATTTGATCTTAAATCTGGTTTCTGGCAAATACAAATTGCTGAAACTGATCGTTACAAAACGGCTTTCACAGTTCCTTTTGGTCATTACGAATGGAACGTAATGCCTTTTGGCCTCAAAAATGCTCCTTATGAATTCCAAAGGATCATGAATGATATTTTCAATCCTTATAGTTCTTTCAGTATCGTCTACATAGACGACATTCTCATATTTTCTGAAAATTTAGATCAACATTTCAAACACCTAAGGAATTTCCTCCAGATAATTAAACAAAATGGTCTTGTATTGTCTCAAAAGAAAATGAAATTATTTCAAACCTCAATTCGCTTTCTAGGGCATGACATATCAAAAGGCCTTATTAAACCTATACATAGGGTTATCCAATTTTCTGAGAAGTTCCCCGATCAAATCAAAGACAAAAATCAACTACAAAGATTTTTAGGATGTCTTAATTATGTAGCGGAATTTTTCCCTAACCTTCGCCAAATTTGTCAGCCTTTATATACACGACTTCAAAAGAATCCCCCTCCATGGAATGATATCCACACAAGTATAGTTAAAACTATAAAGTCCAAAGTCCAAACCTTACCATGTTTAGGCATACCCCATCCCGTAGCTTTCATGATAGTAGAAACCGATGCCTCTGACATAGGCTATGGCGGTATACTCAAACAACGGGTAGACTCCAAAGAACAATTAGTTAGATTTCATTCTGGTCTTTGGCTTGGATCTCAAAAAAACTATTCTACTATCAAAAAAGAAATATTATCTATTGTCCTTTGTATTTCAAAATTTCAGGATGATCTTTTTAACAAAAGCTTTCTTTTACGCGTTGATTGCAAATCTGCAAAGGAAGTCATTTTCAAAGATGTTCAAAATCTAGTTTCCAAACAAATTTTTGCCCGTTGGCAAGCCATACTTTCTGTTTTTGATTTTGAAATTGAATTTATCAAAGGGGAAGATAACTCTCTTCCTAACTTCTTAACCAGAGAATTTTTACAAGGAAAAAACAATTTTATTACAGATGGACCCGTCCAAGCAGAGAATTCAAACTGCAAAAGATTATGAACTTCCAAAAGTCACTACAAAAGATTTGATTCATTTATCTCAACCAACAACTCCTTCCAAAACACCCTCTCAAAGGCCTTCTAGCCCTTTCCCTCCTCTTACTTCAAATTTCAATCTTTACAGCCCTCTTCAAAATTTACCTGAACTTCCTTACAAATCTGTTTTAGCCTCCTCTTCAAAACAAGTTCAAACTACTTCCGCAACACCTCCAGATAATGATGAATACAAATATGTTTCAAAACCTTGGCCCGAAAACCTTGGGTTTTCCCCTTACACAGATATTCCTCAAAATGTCAAGAAACAAGATTACTTACGCAAAAGATTTCCTCCTTCTCAATACTGGGAATCTACTAACCCAGTAAAACGTCAAAACTTCTATGAACTCATTCTTGTGGACACTAATTCTGTTGAAATTGTCCACAATAAAGATCCAAACGGTACAATCATTTTCTCCAAATGTATTATCAAACAAGTCATTTCGTCGTCCCAATGGGATGAATCTCATTCACAGCCTATAAACACTTTCCAATTACGTGACTTCTCTGTTCATTTTGAACCTCCTTCTTTCAATTATACCGATTACAAACATGCTTGGTTCAAAACCTTTTATTTTAGACCTTTCTCTCATTCGTGGTTTTTTACCTTTCATTCTGGTTGTGATTCAAATTTCCCAGTATGGTTCTATGAGTGGTGGAAACTCATGGGATCAGATTCTTCAATTTTACCCCGAGATGTCAAAAAATGCCTAGAGGTTTTTTCTGAATCCTCGTGCCTACCAAATTTTCAAAAACCACTAAAGTTTCATGCTGAATTCAAGGTCCCATGGATTTTCTCCTGGGATTTTGATTTCCAAAAACTTTTCCCTGATCCTGTTTCTTTTTCTTTGGTTAGACTCCATAAAATCAATTGGTGGGGCAGATATCAAACCCACCTCTGTTTTTGAGCAAGTGGTTCGCCACTTTCTTTCTACAGGTCAAAAGCCCAAATATTCTTCTGATAAAAAACAAAAGGCCCATGAAAAAGCCAAAGCCCAAACACCCAAAGCCCAAACACCATCCAAAGAAGACTTTGAATCTGCTCAAACTTCTTTCTGGAAGCAATTCAAATACGACCCAGAATTTCAAAAACGCCTCTTCGAATTCATGTCTCAATGTTCCTCAAAATCTGCAAAATCTGAAGAATCGGTTTCCTCCGAGCCTTACGGAGGCCAAGATTCTCAAGACCCCTTTGATATTTAAATCAAAGGAAAGTTCAAAAAAAAAAAAACCCTGGCCCAAAGTTTCTCGGTGAAACGTGTGCCAGCATTTCAACATCTGTGGCCGACAACATTTAACCCTGGCCCGAAGTTTCTCTGTGAAACGTGTGCCAGCATTTCAACATCTGTGGCCGACAATATTTATTCACAAAATTCCTTCAAATGTCGCATGCACATGCTATGATCAAAAGACGACAAACTTGACAGCACCAGCACAAACTTTTCAAAATCAGATTCAAAACATGGCCGACAAGGTGATTACTCTTTCACACATTTCAAATACGCGTATCAAAAGAAGACATCTCAAAGATTCCTTCTCAAATTTAGTTTTTCATTATAAATAGAGTGTAAGTCTCAAAGGAAGGCAGAGCGAACTTAGTTTAAGAAAATATTCTGAGTTTGTATTCTGCTATCATCTGCTACAACTTTCTGCATTTCAATTGTAAGCTTTCAAGATTTTATAAAAAGTTTTTATTATCAATCTTGTTTTACTGCTTTAGTTTTGTGATCCTGCTCTTATTTTGGAAGGAAAAAACAATTTTATTACAGATGGACCCGTCCAAGCAGAGAATTCAAACTGCAAAAGATTATGAAATTCCAAAAGTCACTACAAAAGATTTGATTCATTTATCTCAACCAACAAATCCTTCCAAAACACCCTCTCAAAGGCCTTCTAGCCCTTTCCCTCCTCTTACTTCAAATTTCAATCGTTACATCCCTCTTCAAAATTTACCCGAACTTCCTTACAAATCTGTTTTAGCCTCCTCTTCAAAACAAGTTCAAACTACTTCCCCAACACCTCCAGATAATGATGAATACAAATATGTTTCAAAACCTTGGCCCGAAAACCTTGGGTTTTCCCCTTACACAGATATTCCTCAAAATGTCAAGAAACAAGATTACTTACGCAAAAGATTTCCTCCTTCTCAATACTGGGAATCTACTAACCCAGTAAAACGTCAAAACTTCTATGAAATCATTCTTGTGGACACTAATTCTGTTGAAATCGTCCACAATAAAGATCCAAACGGTACAATCATTTTCTCCAAATGTATTATCAAACAAGTCATTTCGTCGTCCCAATGGGATGAATCTCATTCACAGCCTATAAACACTTTCCAATTACGTGACTTCTCTGTTCATTTTGAACCTCCTTCTTTCAATTATACCGATTACAAACATGCTTGGTTCAAAACCTTTTATTTTAGACCTTTCTCTCATTCGTGGTTTTTTACCTTTAACACTGGTTGTGATTAAAATTTTCCAGTGTGGTTCTATGAGTGGTGTAAACTCATGGGCTCAGATTCTTCATTTTTACCCCGAGATGTCAAAAAAGGCCTAGAGGTTTTTTCGGAATCCTCATGCCTGACAAATTTTCAAAAGCCACTAAAATTTCATGCTGAGTTCAAGGTCCCATGGTTTTTTGCCTGGGATTTTGATTTTCAAAAACTTTACTCTGATCCTGTTCCATTCTCTTTGGTTCGTATTCATAAAATCAAATGGTGGGGCAGATACCAAACCCACCTCTGTAATGTGCAAGTGGTTCGCCACTTCCTTTCCACATGACAAAAACCCAAATATTCTTCTGATAAAAACAAAAGGCTCCTATTCATGAGAAAGCCAAAGCCCAAACACCAACCAAATAAGACTTTGACTCAACTCAAAAGTCCTTCTGGAAACAATTCAAAGACGACCCACAATTTCAAAACCGACTCTTCGAATTCATGTCTCAATGTTCATCAAAATCTGCAAAATCTGAAGAATCGATTTCCTCTGACCCATACGGAGGACCAGCTTCTCAAGATCTCTTTGATATTTGAATCAAAGGATTTACTAAAAAAATAAAAAAATGTCCAGAAGTTTCTTGGTGAAACGTGTGCCAACTTTTCAAAGTTTGCTCTTGAGAAACTCTTCTAATTTGCTCTTGTCATTTGCTCTTGAGCTGTTATTCGTACACAGCTGCTACCAAGCTGATTTATCCTTAATCAGCTTGGTTTTGATCTTCTCCCTACATCTGAACAGATTCAATACTTGAGTTGTTCTCTAAACTGGTCTGCATCAGAGTTCTTCTAGATCAATGCAGAGCTGTTACAATGTTCTTATCTAGGTCGCATCTTTCCATACCATCTTATCTCTATGAATACTGATCGGGTACATCTTGCATATTGATTCTTCTTTTGCTCCAATAGTGGGGGTTACCTCGAGCTCCTCCAGCCTCTTACATAAAACAACTTGTATATCTCAGTTGACCTCCCAGCTGGTCTATGGTCTGGTCGCTCAACTGAGTTCTTCGTACTCCGCTTGTGATCAAATCTCCACTTGATCACTACGCTTGTACTCAGCTCTTCACTTGGTGACCACACTTGTGGACTGCACTTGATCTGCACTTGAACACTTCACTTGATCTGCGCTTGAACCATTCTTCTCTTCACTCACTGCGCTTGATCACTACACTTCAACTGCTGCTCTGGACTTGTTCTTGTATCAAGCTGGTGAACCATCTTGATGTTCCCTGCATCCAGAAACTCTTCTATTATACCAGCTCGGGCATCCCATCATTGTTACAACAAAGATATCTTCAACCAGGCTAGCTTGGACGTCCCCTCGCTGGAGCAGTTTGGATATCTCCTTAATAAAGTGCACTGCACATCGCAAGAAAGCCGTTAGTCAAATATAAGCAGTTTTTGTGTTAATCAAAACTTAGATTCTGATCTGTAGAAACAGATCCTACATATCGTATACAACAACTCGACTTGATTTGATGTGTTGACATGTGAAGATCTCTTTGTAGTCGTTGGGACTACTTTTGGAAACTTCCAGATATACCAGAGATCTGTTTTTCAACGAAGTACAGCGGAGTGTATGCTAAAAGAGGAAAAGCATTTCATGAAGTACGTGAACCGTACAAGAATTTAAAGACTCCACAGACAAATCCTTTAGATCTATACGACATGTCTACTGGTAAAATTTATTACCGTTGGATCCCAAGAGTATCAATTTGAGAAGCCTCGACGAGTTACTGTTCACCGAGACAATTCTTCCCTAGATTTCCATCGCATCCAGCCTTCGTTTTTGGAGATCTTTGTGGCGCTGAGTTCCCCCTGCTTAGCTCTTTCGTTTGCTACCCATTTGAGAAGTTGGATTTCGCTGGAAGTGGAAACGCGTAGCTGCGGGACTTCGAAGCTTTTGAGGAAGCCTGTGCGAGCGTTTTGCTGCTAGCGTGAGCTGTTGGGTGAGCAATTCTTGTAGTTGAGCTCGGTTTTTTAGTAATTAATGCCTGCGTGGAAGTGTAGGAATTGATTTATACTTCTGGTCGTAGGATTAGCGTTTTGGGCAGTTGAATTGAGCTAAGTTTTAGCTATGCTGTAACAGAATTGAGCTTCCAGGAAGTTCCTGCTGCGTGATTTGAGCCAGGAGAATCTGTTAGGTAAATTGAGGAATTGAGGTACGAATTGAGCAGCTCTTAGCAGTTTGAGCGTGAACATGACTATGTTTCGATGTTGTGAACTGCTGTTATGTGGCTTACGTGAGTTTATATGCTAGAATTGATTGAGATATGTTTTGATTCACGTATTATACATTGTATGCATTGAGCATTGATATTGAATGGCATTCATGCATACATCTTGAGCCTGAATTGACAGATTGATTTGATTACCTGATTGGGTGCCACGTTGTGATTGTCCGACTGTTGAGTCGTGCCCGAAAATTCCAACGCTATCGTCGGAGTGGTGACTACCGGATTCGAGTGTCTACCACCGAGCTGTGATGGGCTGACGGGCCCCGGTGATCTCGGACCGATGATTTCCACCGGCTGATTGGCTGTGTGTGGTATAGAGGCTTGGTTTGGGTTGCCAGTTGATAGACTGGTCTAGCTATCCGACTTCTTGATAGCCCTCATGCATTCATAGCATTGATTGTAGCATGTTGCATGTTTTCTGCTTTGATAGCTCTTCGTACTGAGGCTTGACCTCGTATTTCTTTTCCTGTTGTTGTTGTTTGGGTCTGCGTGCCCATTTGCAGGGAATTCAGGTAACCAAGCTGGACCGAGTGGAAGTTCAGTTGGTCGATCCCCGCGTCCATGAGTCCCAGTTTAATTATGATATGTATTGAACCGGGGGATGCCCCGTGTTATCATGTATTTGGGGATCTGTCTTTCGAATTGATTTTTATGGTTACTTGTTGATTGAGTTTGAGTTAACTGATATTTTGAGTATGGAATATTTTGAAGGAATGATTTAAAGTTCAGGCCCATTTCTTTTGAAAAATTTTTAAGCCCTGATTTTAAGCTTCCGTGATTTGCGTTGATTTTGTGTTAATTGTTATTAATTAGCACGGGGCCTGACAGAAACTCATGGGATCAGATTCTTCAATTTTACCCCGAGATGTCAAAAAAGGCCAAGAGGTTTTTTCTGAATCCTCGTGCCTACCAAATTTTCAAAAACCACTAAAGTTTCATGCTGAATTCAAGGTCCCATGGATTTTTGCCTGGGATTTTGATTTCCAAAAACTTTGCCCTGATCCTGTTCCTTTTTCTTTGGTTAGACTCCATAAAATCAATTGGTGGGACAGATATCAAACCCGCCTCTGTTTTTGAGCAAGTGGTTCGCCACTTTCTTTCTACAGGTCAAAAGCCCAAATATTATTCTGATAAAAAACAAAAGGCCCATGAAAAAGCCAAAGCCCAAACACCCAAAGACCAAACACCATCCAAAGATGACTTTGACTCTGCTCAAACTTCTTTCTGGAAGCAATTCAAAGACGACCCAGAATTTCAAAACCGCCTCTTCGAATTCATGTCTCAATGTTCCTCAAAATCTGCAAAATCTGAAGAATCGGTTTCCTCCGAGCCTTACGGAGGCCCAGCTTCTCAAGACCCCTTTGATATTTAAATCAAAGGAAAGTTCAAAAAAAAAATAAACCCTGGCCCGAAGTTTCTCGGTGAAACGTGTGCCAGCATTTCAACATCTGTGGCCGACAACATTTAACCCTGGCCCGAAGTTTCTCGGTGAAACGTGTGCCAGCATTTCAACATCTGTGGCCGACAAAATTTATTCACAAAATTCCTTCAATTGTCGCATGCACATGCTATGATCAAAAGACGACAAACTTGACAGCACCAGCACAAACTTTTCAAAAGCAGATTCAAAACATGGCCGACAAGGTGATTACTCGTTCACACATTTCAAAGACGCGTATCAAAAGAAGACAGCTCAAAGATTCCTTCTAAAATTTAGTTTTTCATTATAAATAGAGAGTAAGTCTCAAAGGAAGGCAGAGCGAATTTAGTTTACGAAAATATTCTGAGTTTGTATTCTGCTATCATCTGCTACAACTTTCTGCATTTCAATTGTAAGCTTTCAAGATTTTATAAAAAGTTTTTATTATCAATCTTGTTTTACTTCTTTAGTTTTATGATCCTGCTCTTATTTTGGAAAGAAAAAAAATTTTATTACAGATGGACCCGTCCAAGCAGAGAATTCAAACTGCAAAAGATTATGAACTTCCAAAAGTCACTACAAAAGATTTGATTCATTTATCTCAACCAACAAATCCTTCCAAAACACCCTCTCAAAGGCCTTCTAGCCCTTTCCCTCCTCTTCCTTCAAATTTCAATCGTTACAGCCCTCTTAAAAATTTACCTGAACTTCCTTACAAATCTGTTTTAGCCTCCTCTTCAAAACAAGTTCAAACTACTTCCCCAACACCTCCAGATAATGATGAATACAAATATGTTTCAAAACCTTGGCCCGAAAACCTTGGGTTTTCCCCTTACACAGATATTCCTCAAAATGTCAAGAAACAAGATTACTTACGCAAAAGATTTCCTCCTTCTCAATACTGGGAATCTACTAACCCAGTAAAACGTCAAAACTTCTATGAACTCATTCTTGTGGACACTAATTCTGTTGAAATCATCCACAATAAAGATCCAAACGGTACAATCATTTTCTCCAAATGTATTATCAAACAAGTCATTTCGTCGTCCCAATGGGATGAATCTCATTCACAGCCTATAAACACTTTCCAATTACGTGACTTCTCTGTTCATTTTGAACCTCCTTCTTTCAATTATACCGATTACAAACATGCTTGGTTCAAAACCTTTTATTTTAGACCTTTCTCTCATTCGTGGCTTTTTACCTTTCATTCTGGTTGTGATTCAAATTTCCCAGTATGGTTCTATGAGTGGTGGAAACTCATGGGATCATATTCTTCAATTTTACCCCGAGATGTCAAACAGCTGAAACTAAGCTTAAAGCAGCCAAAATCACTTACCCAGAAGCTCACACGGGCAGGAGATTACTCTACTCAGCTGTCGCGAGAACACACAAACTCACAGCTTCCGCGCGCTTCTCCTCTAACGTCAATTCAAGCCACTTAACTGGTACAATCAAAAGAGCTACTCAAGACGAGCCCAACTCCACCACTCTCGTTCCAAACAATGGCGGAAATCGACGGCAATTTACCGGAGATGTCGCACCAACTAATCAAAAAGACGTAGCAGCGCTTCAACAGCTGAGAACAGATCTCTCTCAAAACAACTAACATCTGAATGCGCTAACTCACCAGCAGTCAACTCAGCTGTTGACCAACACGTGGCATCTTCTCACGCACACACGCGCTAACGCTAGCAGCTGCCTCTCGCTACACTCTCACTGCTGAGTTGACTAGCGTTGACATCTGATTAAGCCACTGCTGAATACCAACATATGAACGCTCACAAATTCTCGCGCAAAGACGTTGCTGGCCTAGCTTCTCCCAGCGATAAACCTCAAATCTGAATTACTGAATCATTCCCCGATAGAAAATTCAACTACTGATATCCAATTTCAACGCTGATCTCACCCGATAGCTAGAAACTCACAGCTGATCAAATCTATGCCAAAACTGAACAACCAGAAGTCACAATTCCGTGACAAATCTTAATCCAAAAGCTGATTAGCCATTTAATCATACTTAACAGATTTCTAGTCCTCACAAAACAACCCGATAATGTGCTGCAATCAGGACTCCATATCGGAACTAGGCTCATCATCGTTAAACGTCTGAGGGTTCATCCGCTGAAACCTCGCCATCACAAACAATAACTCAGGGACGCAAAGCTCAGAGCTACGAACTGGGAACTACAAGCTCCACCAGTTCTGTCCTACTCCTCTAACTCAACCAACAGCTTTAAACGAAGCACAAAGTAGGAACTAACACTTACCCAACGAGCAAATATGCGCTTCTGCTAACAGACTACATAGAGTAGCTTCCTTCGCGATCCTCTCCGAGCTAACCCAAAGCCTGCGAAAGAGGTATAGAAAGAACGATCTTGGTAAGAGGAGTCCAGCGCTACCACTCTTGCTTCAATCAGAGCTGTCTACCGCCGGCAATCGAAGGAAATAAGCTACGGTGAATGGTAGCTAGGGTATCGCGATAGGGTTATCTTTCGAGAAATATTCTAAGTGTCGGAAAGAGATAATGGCGAGACCAAAGTCAAAGTCCTCAATATAAACTACTTAAGTCTCCCAGATCTGATAAACAGTAACCACCGACAACCTAGACTCAAAGCTGATTCCGACTCAGATCTGAGCATCACTCCAGATCTGGACTCTATGCTAAAACAGATTTGGAAGTTATCCAAACGATGTCGCATCGAAGACCGCTCGCTCGCTAGGACATATCATCCCGCTAGCCAAGTCTGAATCACTAAACGGCGTCGCATCGCATCTACGCCAGAACACTCAGATCTGACTCACAAAATCCACCAAATATGAAATCTTGAACCGCACCGACCTACCCTATAACTACGAATCGGAACAACGAACCGGCCTGTCCACGTATTACTGACTACGCTCGCAACCGAGATCTGGTTTATCCACCAAATATGAAATCTTGAACCGCACCGACCTACCCTATAACTACGAATCGGAACAACGAACCGGCCTGTCCACGTATTACTGACTACGCTCGCAACCGAGATCTGGTTTCTCCCAAAACTATGTCGCATTGCTACCCGCGTAGCACTTCCAACACGCGTAACCAAAATAGCACGCGACCACCAGATTTCAATACCAAATCTGAATACAACCATCCAGCGCTGACTAATTCCCAAATCTGATCATTTCTCACGGAAATTCTCCAACATTCCAGAGCTGTTTCTGAAGCAAATACTGACCCGATTACTTCACCAAGCATACCAGCTCAAAGCTGGTCCATCCTAGATCTGTTCGAGCCAAATCTGGTCTATGCTAAACCTGATTAATTAACTCAATTAATCAAATAAACTTTCGGGTCTCACAGGGGGGTTGAATGGACTCCTTCGATTTTTGATTTTTTGAAACCTTTAAAACTATTTTTACAAGCCTCGCTTAACTCAGATCTGAGGCTCTCAGTCCAGATCTGTTCTCTTGGTTAAAAAATATTATGCGGAAAAAAACCGATTGAACATTGAACAGTTAACAATAAATGCAATGCAAGTAAATAAAAGATAGATTCAAGAATTTGTTTCTGGAAGTTCGGATCGGAAGATCCTACGTCTCCCCTTCTTCATTTTCAGGAAGGTTCCACTAGAAGATTTTGATGTATACAGCTCCTGTAGACACCCGGTCACGTAAGCCTCACTTAACGTGAACTCCTAAGAACTCCAAATACAATGCAGATCTCACTGCTGTTTACAATCAAATAATTTTTCGATCTGCTTCACACAAAAAGTTCGTTACAGACTCAAATCCGATTTTACAATAGACACGAAACAAATGAGTTCTGTAAATCTTCTGGTTCTTCGAACAACAAGAACAGTTTACTAAGGTAAACCATAAGATATCTTGAAGATTATATCTGATAAGAACTGAACGAAAATGTTCTTCGAGATTTTGAATGCTGGGACTCAAAGTATTTTGCGAAAGATAGCGTTTGAAAGTTTGCAGATTACTTTAATCGTTGAGAGAATCACCAGCGTAACCAGAGAGCTTCTCGTTTGAATATCTTGAGCTATATATTTTCCTCCATCCTCAACGGTCATAAATCAGCCAGTAGACACAAACCAAGTTTGCATATCTTCATCATATCAACATATTAAATGCTCCATTAATGCTATGCAAAGGTCTGTCTAAAGTTGTCAGAACTTATTTGACTTTAATACCCAAAATAGGTAAACATCGAATAGACCAACTCTGCGTCCTGCAAAGTATTCTCCAAATAGCTCTGAACTGAGTCTCTTTCATCTACTTTGTCTAACAGGCTTTATGCGATGTAATCTCGATCGTTGATTCCTCTGTAATGTATAACTATTAAAATCTGAAGCTCAAATCTATTTTGGCACTGAGGCCTGAAATATGCTCTCAAATATAAAAGCTTTTCTTTTCTTTTCGCTTTATGAATATATCCCTTTTTCGCTCTCTAAAAATTGAATCTTCCCCCTTTGTGTCTAAAAACATTTTATGATCTGAAATCTCTTTTCTTTACGAAATATCCCCCTTTTTGTCTTCTCTAACATGTAATCAAATCTGAATTCTCTCTTCTTTACACGTAACGCCAGCTCTTATCTCTATTCATATCTGAAAACCCCTATTTCTATATGAATATTTGTTTCTGAAATATGAATAAACTGTTTTCCCTTTGACCAGATCTGAAAAACGCTGTTCCCCGATACTGAAATAACTGACCCGAATAACTGAAATTACCCAAATACCTGATAACCCGAATACCCAAATCTAATAAGCTCTGATATGAAATCTTCAACCCAAATAACTGAGATCTGAAATCCTTTATTAAATACGCTCCGCTATTCTCTGATATGAAATACTTATCTTGATTGCATGACGTCTAGATCTGAAATTCTTACTTCACTTGAGAGCACGATTACTTAAGATCCAGATCTTAGTCTTAAGTTCAGTTCTTAGCCTAGTTTTTGTTATCACCAAAACTTATAAATTTTATCTTAACAGATGCTTCTAAGTTGGGTTTGGGTGTAGTTTTTGTTGGTCCGAAAATAGGATCAAAAAGATCAGCAGCCACGCTTTTTCAAGAGTTAAAAACATTTTGCGTGCTGCTATAAACGAGCTGCAATAGCTCAAGGTTCTTGAACATCTAAAATCACAAGAGCACCGGAGACAGATCTGGTATGATTTAAAAATCATGCGGAAAATACCAGAACTGAATCCTAATATTTTAAAACGATTCAAACAGATTTATGTGCAACATAAATATGTTCGAAACTGTGCAAGTGCTTGTGTGCTGAACTGTATGCGGAATGATAAAGAAAATATGCAAGTGCTGAAAGCTTAAAGGAATACGATACGCAATGATTTGTTTCTGGAAGTTCGGACCTCAATGTCCTACATCTCCCCTTCTTCCACCTCGGAAGGATCCACTAGAATACTTTGATGGTTACAACACGTACAGACCCAATCCCGCAACCAGCAGCTGCGAGAACTCCTAGGCTTCACAAATGCACACCAGTCGCAACTGTGTGACTAACTACATACACAAGTTTAACGTCATCGTGCTTGGACGGGACTGTTTGAAACGTTTTGAGATTCATTCACTAATACAATGTGAATGAATCTCTGTGTGTGAGAATTACAGTGTACGCACAACTCTCAAAAGATACATCTCACACACTAGGGAA
>KV003154.1:63418-75687 GCA_001598015.1 Dorcoceras hygrometricum | reverse complement strand
GTTGATTGCGTTGAATGGCTTGCAGCTGGTTGTCCAGTCGTTGGTCGTGATGCTTGCGACTAGATTTCCCGACGACTGGTTAGATCAAACGATGTCGTATTAACTTATTCAAACGACATCGTTTGCTATGCATCCTCGACTGGTTGAATATACTTCACTGCTGCTGTGTCTGGATGTACTGTAGCTTCCTGCTGGTCATTCTTAGAAGAAGTACCTGCTGGTTTTCCTCATCGCAAAGAGCATCTACTGAATCCTAAGTGCGAAGGCAAAACGCTGTCGTATCCATTAATTCAAACGACATCGTTTTGCTATCGCTAACTCCAAATACCAACTGCTGGTTGCACTGTAGCTCTCTGCTGATAGATCTTCCTGTACGACGTCGCTTCTCTCTTGCGCTTCTCTTCACAACTGCTGATCACTGAAGCTTCCTGTTGAATGATGACATCACTGCTGATTTCATCTACGCTTAGCGCTCCAGCTGATCTTTATCGTTCCAGCTCCATCTTGCGACTCTTCTTAGCTTCTGTTCCAGCTGGTCCTTTCGCACCAGCTGATCTTTCTTCATCTGCTGAACATGATGTCGTCACCGATTACATCATCATCGATGGTCCACTTAGATGTTCCAGCTGGTTATATTTTGATGTACTAGCTGATCCATCTTCTTCTTCTAGCGCTTGCAGCTGGTTCTTATCGTACCAGCTGATTCACTATGCTCCAGCTGGTTCAACTTGGCCTCCGCCTGATTACGAACAGCTGACTCAACTTTGGACGTCTCCATTGCTAATCCAGCTGCCGTTTACATGAATGCACCAAACCAGCTGCTGAACTTTATCTTTCAAACCATCGGCTGGACAGATTACTGCTACTGTTCATCTTCTTCTTCGATCTGAAACCTGTACACTAAGTAGAATTGTTAGAAACACAATAATAAGTTTTGTGTAATTCAAAATTCAATCTGGATCTGTTGACACAGATCCATCAATCTCTCCCTTTTTTATTTACACAAAACTTTAAACAGCAAAAGCATGTTCTAACAATTCTCTCCCTTTTTGTGGGAATCAAAAAGAGATCGAATCTGGGTCTTCCCGATATTTAAAACAAAAACTCTCCCTACGCTGTTACAACAAAAACAACGTAGCAGCAGGAGTTTTAAATTTGAAAAACAAAACCAGCTTTTGGGAAGCACCGTATGCAAAAGCTATATGATTTTGAAAACTGAACTGATGCATAGCTCAAATTAACAAAGACAGTGACGCCACTCTCCCTGTCATTTATGACATAAGCTCAAAACATTTTAAAATCAAAATTTTGGCACCAGCTGAAATCCGCAAAACAGAACATTTAAAACAAATCAGAGCACTTAGAACATTGTTTCAAATAGCAAGTGCTACTGAGTTACTTAAATATATGAAGAACCAGTACAGATAAAAGCTCAGATTTTTCCTTCTTCTATCTCGTCCCATGTACTTGTCACCGAGCCTCGCTCCAGGTGATCTTACAGCACAACGAAAATAGAAGCCTGGCATCCGCACGGGACTCGCGCATCCCGTGACAGTTCATCAAGCGAAAAACCGGTTCTATATTAAAACAACATCTGGCCTTCATAAAATAAGCTTCTCAAAACAGTTAAAACATTAAAAACATAGCACATGTGTTTTAAAAATAGTGCTCAATGTGAATGAATCTCTGTGTGTGAGATTTGATACAATGAAACGCTCAACTCTCTGTTTCTCACACACTAGGGAAATTGCTCTACATAAGCTAATTCTAGCTCCACTGTCAACTGCAATAAAGCTCTCTCTAGTATGATAGTTGACAGCTTCACTTCAGATTCATTTTCCCTCTGTTGTTGTCTTCTATTGATTTTTCTTTTCTGTGCAACAACAACTCTCTGGTCTCACAACGTCGAGCCTTATCTTCAATGGCGCTGCCTTTGCATATAAGCCTCTGTTCAAATTAATCCCGTTGGACACAAATATCTTCCCGTTCAATGTGTTCTGTAAAGTACCGACAGGGAATAGTCCTTGTGTCCTTTTCTTTTGCAGGCTTCTTGTCGTTTTCGCCATTTGAATTGAGCTCAGCAGTTGACATCCAGCTCTCGTAAATCTTCATAGAAATTTGTCAACTGCTTCGCTGCTGGTTCATGTCTACGACTTGATTCATCTTCTGCTGATATTCTGAAATCCCTTTTGATAACCAGCACTTCCTTCGTCGTTTGTAGTTCTGCGACTGGAACACACTTGAATGAAAGCTCCTGCTGGTTTCTTTTCAACATGTGTGATATTCCATCGAATGATTCTTTTCAAGCTTCAACGACTGATCTTTGAGTCAAAACGTTGTCGTGTCAACTTATTCAAACGACACCGTTTTGTTATCGTTGTAATGCACCTGCTGGTCAACATCATCTGCTGGATCCTTGTCTTTGCTCTTCTGCTGAATCCATTCCACTGTATCCATCTGCTGAAATCAAACCATCTGCTGAATCTTAGTGCGAAGGCAAAACGCTGTCGTACCAACTTATTCGAACGACATCGTTTTGCTATCGCCAACTTCAAATTCCCTCGACTGGTTGAAGCTCTCTGCTGATAGATCTTCCTGTACGACGTCGCTTCTCTCTTGCGCTTCTCTTCACAAGTTTTGATTCAAGACCGCAAGGTGATTGCTTACGCCTCTAGACAACTAAATACCCATGAGAAGAACTATCCAACTCACGACATGGAGCTTGCAGCAGCTGTCTTTGCGTTGAAGAGACACTACTTGTATGGAGAGAAGTGCGAGATCTTCACAGATCACAAGAGCCTCAATTATTTCTTCACACATAAAGAACTCAATATGAGGCAGAGGAGATGGCTCGAGCTGGAGAAGGACTATGACTGCATGATCAGCTACCATCCGGATAAAGAAAATGTATTAGCCGATGCATTGAGCAGGACAGTGGGTTTAGCCCAGGTGTCAATTCAGAGGCCTTTGGTAGTGGAGATTGAGAAGTTTGAGTAGGAGCTGGTCACTAGGGATTGCACAACAAAGTTAGCTGTTCTCACAATCCAGCCCACGCTGAAAGACCAGATCAGGAAGGGTCAGGCAATGGATGAGCAGCTTTTGAAGTGGCAACAACAAGATGAAGCTAAGAGTGGAAATCTTTACACCACAGAAGAAGGTATCGTGCGATACCAAGTTAGAATGTGGGGTACCAAGGGTAGATACCCTGCGAACTGATATTATGCAGGAGGCTCACGCCACACCATATTCAGTGCACCCAGGTGGTACCAAGATGTATAATGACATGCAAACATTATATTGGTGGCCAGGAATGATGTGAGATATCTCCAGATTCGTCACAGAGTGCCTTACCTGTCAGCAAGTTAAAGCAGAGCATCAGTGACCAGCTGGAATGCTGAAACCTCTCCCAATACCAGAGTGGAAGTGGGAGAATATCGTGATGGATTTTGTAGTAGGGCTGCCCAGGACTCTTCATTGTTTTAACTCCATTTGGGTCATAGTGGACCGATTAACCAAGTCAACTCATATCGTACCAGTGAATACTACTTTCGACATGAACAGATACGTTGAGCTGTATATCAAAGAGATAGTGAGACTTCATGGAATTCTAGTTTCAGATAGGGACCCAAGGTTCACGTCTGCTTTCTGGAAGAGCCTGCATCGAGCCATGGGAACCAAGCTGACCTTCAGCACAACGTTCCACCCCCAAACTGATGGCCAATCCGAGACGGTAATCCAAACATTGGATGATCTGCTTCGAGCTTGCACCATAGATTTTGCTGAAAGTTGGGATTCGAAGCTTTCTATGGTAGAATCTCATACAACAATAGCTATCAAGCTTTCATCAAGATGGCCCCGTTGAAGCCTTGTATGGAAGAAAGTGCAGGTCACCTATACACTGGGATTATGTAGGTGAGCGAGCTGATCTCGGTCCAGACTTTGTTGAGCAAACAGCTGAAGCTATCAGAAAAGTGCGTGATCGGTTGAGAGCAACTCAAAGTAGACAAAAGAGCTACGCAGATGATCATTGTCGTGAGCTGAGCTTCGAAGTTGGGGACCATGTGTTTCTCAGAGTATGACCCAGCTGTTCAGGTGGTAAGCGCTTGGCCTAGTAGTAAGCGTTTGGCCTAGTGGTAAGCGTTTGATCCTAACAATTTGTATCAGAGCCAGGTCAGGGGTTCGAGTCTCCCAAGAAGCATTTTCTATACTTTTGGGGGGGGGGGATTGTTGAGTTAAGCGTGCAAGGGTGAGAACAGTACTGGGATGGGTGACCTCCTGGGAAGTTCTAATACGTCAAGCTGCTGACGTTGCGCCGCTTGATCTGGTTGGCCATGTGGGCAGTAAAAGTGTGATGACAGATCTTAACGGGTAATACTATCTCTGCTGGGGATAGGGCCGACGGTAGGGGAAAGGGTAACACTGATCTCTAAGGGAATTGAGACAACACCAGCAGTTAGACACGCACCTCCCTTGACTCATGGGCCGCCAAACCCTAACACACATAATAGGTGCACTTTGCGCTGACACATTATAAGGAAATAAAGTTGCACCTTGGCTAAACAGCTATAGCTTTTGGCCTAGTGGTAAGAACTTGATCCTAACATATTTTAATGTAATAAGGGGCAGGGAGATGAAGTAGCTGGGATGAAGTTTCCGCACCATAGTTATAGTTTTAAAGGAAGTAAATTTCAAAGTTTATAAATGCTATGTGGCAAGGATAAGACAAACGGTCATAGTTTACGGGAGTATGGATGTCGGCCGATGGACCGGGGTGTCCCTCCAACAGAATAGATTAAAGGGTGATAGTTCCCCAGATTTCCTGATATCAGATGATAGCTTGATCAAGCGACCCGACCTATGTAGGAGATTCTGCGCCACATTTCATAAATATTTATGGTTATTTTATAATCGCGGTTTACAAATATGTTGTTTAATGATTACTTCCTTTAAGTTTAAAGCTCATGTTATTTTCGTGTGAATTTGTTATCACCAGAGTTACCTGCTGAGCCCCTAGGCTCACTAGATTTCATGGTTGCAGGTAAAAATGAGAGTTGAGAGCTGGGAAGCCCGAGCTGGACAGACAGGGGAGTGTGTTTATCAATGACCGACGCTTCTAAATTATCTCCAGATGTTTTATTGTTGATTTTCGCTATGAAAACGATTATGTAACAGTGTTGGATCTGTTTTTACAGATCAGAATCTAAGTTTGGATTCACACAAAATCTGTTACTATTATACTGACTATTTAAATTAAGTGCGCAGGTTGAGCTGAACAGAAAAAAGCGATTTCGGAGGCCTAAATGAAGGAATGTGGCCGAAAAGCAGCTTAGTTCACCACGAAGTAATGAGTCTTGCCCGTTGGACCGTTTCGGAGGGGGTAGCACTGGTCTCATGCAAAAATACGCAAGTTCATCCCGAACCTTGCAAATTCCCCGGCCGGATTATAAAGCCTGCTCAGCAGTGAGAAAGCACTAATAGCAGATTGATTGAGAGTAGATAGCAGTGCAGATTGAAGAGTGGACCAAGTTGGAACAGTAAGGGGACGCCCGAGCTGGTCCAACATTGGACAACTTAGCTGGTACAGTGAGGTGACGCCCGAGCTGGTCCAGCTAAGGACAACCAGCTGGGAAGGAAACCAGCTGGGAAACAAGCTCAGTGCAAACCAGTTCCAGAGACCAGCTGGGGGGAAAAACCAGCTCAGCAACCAGCTGGTAGAGACCAGACCAAAGTTCAGCAACCATCTCAACGGACAGAACATAGAGAAGAGCAGAATCTATCAGATCAGCGAGCAAAGCAATTTGAACTTGAACTTATGTGAAGACAGTTTATTAGAGTTCAAATTGATTTGTTGTGTTGTCCACATCAGTACAGATTTGTACAATGCGCACATGCTCAAAGTCACATAAAGCCTGCAACGCATTAAAAGCCAAAGGACACAAAGTACATATGCGTCAGAAGACTTTTCAGAACGGCTACAACTTTGTGTCCAACAGATTAATCCACGCAAAGGCTTTATATACAGGCGCAATGGAACAGAAGAAAGATATGCGCAAAAACAGTGATAGTAGTTGTGCGAAGTTCAATCAGAAAATCGAGAGATGCACAACACTGAACCTGGGAAGATAGCAGAAAACCAGCTCAAACCAGGAGCACTTCCCAGAGTGTGTGAGATTTAATTCATTGAGAGATTGTGCTTACACTGTAAATCTCACACACACACATTCACTCATATTCGAGAGTTGAGCGAAATATATAAAGAGTGAATGTGATTCAAATACTCTCCATTGTAGTCTTTGGACAGAGACGTTAAACAAGTCTAGTTGTCTTTCGCACTGAGACGTTAAAGAAGTATGTGTTGTCTTTCGCACTGAGACGTTAAAGAAGTGTGTGTAGCCTTTATCACTGAGGAGTAAAAGAAGTGAAGTTAGTCACACAGCTTGCGGGCTGGTGTGCAATGGTAAATTCTAGGAGTTCTTGCGGCTGCGGGTCGTAGGAGTGGGTTGCAGCGGGGTCATTGTAATCAAAGTCTTCTAGTGGATCCTTCCCGTGATGGAAGAAGGGGAGATGTAGGATATTGAGCTCCGAACTTCCAGAAACAAATTCAGCATATCTTTCTTTACTGTTTTCAGTATTTACATTTATACGCATCACATATTTTCTTACGTGTTTATAACTGTTTAAATGGGCTTCGAACGATAGAGTGCAGTTTGAGTTATTTCCGCATGTTTTATTTACATTAATCAATCTGTATCTCGGTGCACAAAGTATTCTAGAACACTGAGCTATTGCAGCTCAAGTTAAGTTAACCAGATCGTTCGGCCGAAGTGTCGAGCTGGTTCTAGTCTTCCAGCTGGAACTGGCATGTTTAGCGCTCGCCTTATATCGGGATGGTTTCAACTTTCAGCTGAAACCAGCTTGATCTTTGCAAACCCGGCTTCAACTTCTGGCTGAATCCTGCGTCTTGTCATTCGATCTGGTTACACCCTCTAGCTCTGTTTATTGATCGAATAACTAGTCATTGCACATTAACAGAGGGTCTCGCTTAAATGTATCCAACAAACAATTCATTTCCTTTTGAGATGTTTTCAGAACAGATTTTGAACTACCCGTGTTACGAATTTTTTATGACAAGCAGTTATATTCCATTTATTTTACTCTATGTTTCCATTTAAACATGTACATTGCTTGCAGCTTTAGATTGGAGACATTATCTATTGGGTGGGAAGTTTGAAATCCAGACAGATAATGTTGCAATGAGCTACTGATACTAAAAAAAGAAACTTACGCCAAAACAAGCCCAATGGCAAGAGCTTTTGGCAGAGTTTGATTGTACTTTGAAATATAAACCGGGCAAGACCAATGTAGTGGCTGATACTCGCAGCAGGTTTGCAATCCATTTTCTCTCCGTTCAACCGGTCTAGGTTACAATCTGTTTTCATTTCGTTCAACCGGTCTAGGTTAGTCGTCCTTGGCTGTATAGCCCAGAGCTGGAATCCCTTTACTTGAAGCAGCACACCTACGTGCTGATTATTTCCGAGCTGATTCCAGATCGCGCTGATCCAACGCAGATCCCTTCAGCCTAAGCTAGTGTCTACGAGCAAAAATTTTCAGTCCTTTCCTTGATTAAGCCCCTCAATTGTATTCCATCGTGATTTAGACATCATTTTTCCTAAAATCGATGGACTAGGGCGTTACACGGGAACTTTCAATACACGATAAATAAAACTAAACATAGGATGTTTAGAGTATTTAGTTTTGGCGACTTGGCAACTGGCTCCGACCAGTCCACAAGGGAAATGGCCATTCAACTGTTGAACAGCTTCAATCGTATAATCCGGTCCATGACTGGAATATCAGTTCCTTCACCGGTCTGCACTAGAAAACTAGTGAAGATTTCGTGAAGGAAATCTTCACGCCGAGATGGTCAGAACGAATTCCGGCGGCAGCGATGGCGGCAGGCCACAGCGGTACGACGTAGACTGTGAGAGACGACGGTGGCGGACGGCGACGGCGACGAGAGGAGGATGGCGAGAGTGAGGGGAGGGGAGCTATGGAAGTTGTCAATACAACTTGGTACAAATGAAAAGTTTCCTCTTATAGATATTTCATGGGCTTAAACCAGGTTAATGGGCCCAGGTCAATTCTAGGCCCAGGGAACATTGGTTTCAAGTCCATCATTGTGGCTTCATCATAATCCCGATCGGATATCAGATCGGATCGATCTGCACAGTTTCCAAAACTGTATATTATGATGCGAAAACAATTTTTCGGACCACCTAATCCAAAATAGAAGTTAGACCCCTATCAGCTAAAAGGAAAGTGATACTTACCCAGCCAATTTAGGAAGTCATACTTCCACCTTCCTCATACTATGCTCAACATTTTGACTATCATTTCCGTACAGGAATTAAGAAAACAGTACTTGTGTGATCCTCAATGGGTCAGGGATACAGCTGTTAGAGTAGATTCCCAACTAGCCAACTTGTGGCGTGTGGGTTTTATAGACTCTTGTATGAAACGATCTTTATATATGATATTCGCATTTGTTTATGGCGTTCTTTATTTTCATTATGATTATAATGTTAACAATTGTGTTGGATAAAGACCTAGAATGCACCATAGTGTATGTTAGATGTGATAGTGGGTATGACGGCTATCATGAAACACATCTAATAGTCACTGTGTATTCTGAACTCGTTCCTAGTCGATTGGGCCGTCAAAATGAGGATAAGGCCGCCCGAGCTTGAGACTAGCTTCTGCGATGCGAAGTACCATTGTTTCATTGGTAGGGAACATTGTGATGTTCTGAGTATGCAGATGGATAGTGACCTGGTGATCTATCGAACTACCCTCGTTTGGACTTTCCAAGTGGTTACCATTTGTCGAGTGCATAAGTCCGAGGTCTTGGTTGTACTGATTAGTCCTCACGACTCGAAAAGTCATTGAGACTCTACATGATAGGCGTATCACTTTGACCCGTTTGTCGACTCACTTGGGGTCATTAGGCGGTGGGATTGGGTGAGATCCCGATGCATGTAGGAGTCGATGCTTCGTTGTCGAGGATTCACCGCTCTCTCTCATGCGTGGATATCCTATGCTATCTGAGGGGATAATAGTGTATAAATCTCTGGCCAGAGTACTAGAAGTGTTTTAGGTAAATGGGTTTACCTAGTAACACTCGTGATGTCACTATTTGATCTCCAAGATGTATGCATGGTTATCGGATCTGTAGCGACTCTCGATTTACCAATGGTCGTTACTGTACGCTAACCACGACCAACTGGTTTTTGCAGGAACTATCAGTGATACCTAGGGGATCATGGGGCGATGTTGCTAGGCGCTTTACCATGATCCGTTGGGCAAGTCCAAAATTGTGATTTCGGAGCCGCAATGGTTGTGGGCCCACGGCTAGCTGTATCCCTGAACCATTGAGGGTCACACAAGTACTGGATTCATGATTCCTGCACAGAAACTGAGCTCAATGTGTTGAGCACTCGAGGAGGATTTTAGGGAGTGCGACTTCCTAAAAGTCAACAGGGGTCAAATTGCGATTTCCCACTGTTGAGGGGCAAAACTGTCATTTTGGACTAGGTATCTGAAAAATTGTTTTTCGCATCATGACGTTCAGTTTTGGAAACTGAGTCGATCGGTCTGATCTGATCGTCGATCGGAGTTATGATGTAACCGTGGTGAATTAAACGAGCCTAATGTTCATATGGACCTGGGTTTGACCCAAGTCCATTGGGCCGGTTCAAGCACATCTAGTGCTGGTTTCCTCGTGAAACTGGTCGGAGCCAGGCGCCTAGACGCCAGCAAGGTAACTATCTACGAACACCCTATGAATGTTTGTAGATTTTATTGAATGTATTGAACACTTTCCGAGCAATTTTGTTTTTCCGCTGTGCCCCGGGAAGTGGGATCTGGATCCGCCACCGTGTTCCAACAGTGGCATCAGAGCCAAGGCTCGGATCCTTCAATACATTATTGCCATAATTGCATCTGAATCTTGAGTTTTGAAATAAAAAAAAAAAATTTGGATTGTAGCCGCCGGCCGCTGCCGTGTGCGGCGGCCCAACACCCGCGCGCAATTGCACGCGCGCGGCTGCGCAATGGACACTTGCTGGCCGGCTGCTGCCCACCATACATGCGCACTGGTTGCGCAATATTGGGGCAGCAGGTGCGTGGCTGTGCGCCGCTCTTGGCGCGCGGTGATCACCGCGTCCGTGCATATGGATGCGCGATCGAGAGCCACACGATGGCCAGCGGCCACGCGCAACTGTTGCGTGGTGGTGCGCAACCAGTGCGCCATGATGGACGCACGCTTGCGGCGGGAGGCGCCGCTGTTGGCGCGGCCAGGCCGCGCATCATGCGGCCAGCGTGCGGCCGAGTGCCGCTTGCGTTTTGGTGGCGGCGGCCGCCGTCCGACGACGTCTCCGGCAGCGTTGCGACGGCTAATTCTCTTCTAGGTCATGTTCGGACCTGTCCCGGGCAGCCCATGAAGTTTTTGGGCCGATATTCGATATCGGGCCGATTTTGGTCGATTTTGAAATTTTTGAGATTTTGGGCCCAAAATTGTTTTAGGCCCAATATGATGCAATTAAAATTGCAAAATATAATTTTAGTTATGAAATATGATTTTATAATTAAAATATGATTTTGTTGATTAAAATGTGATTTTATCGACAAATGCGATTTTATGATTAAAATATGATTTTGTGGTTAATAATTTGATTATTTAATTTATGCAGGTTAATTAGATTGATTGCATGTTTGGGATGATCGAGAGCCGTGCCCAATGTGTTAGGTGTATGCTTTAGATTTTGTGATTTCGGTTGTTTAATATTATTGATTATTATATTTAAAGTGGGCCTGTTTGTGGCCCGTTCCCACCCCTTAAAGTTGTATCCCTTAATTGTCATGACAATTTAAATGTAAATTACTAGATTTAGTGGGAGTACATTTGAATATGGTGGGCCCATGACGATCAAAGATATTGAAGACCGAAGATCTGTAAAACCGGAAGCAATTGTAATAGGATTGCATTGTATATTGCATTTCACCTAGGATTGGACCCAGGTCCATGATTGGCAACCACGGACCGCATAGCTCTCGCGATCGATCATCCCAAAGTTAGTTATATATTTGATATATATGTTGAATCCGCATGTTTTAAATTTTGATTTAAAATTGCATGAGACCAAATTTTTCGAAAATAAAATCCCTCGTTTTAAATACGATTTAAAACTAATATCAAGATTAAAAGTTTATTCGATAAACTAAAGGGAATTTAAATCTGTTTAAATTATCCCTACCTTCCATCAACAATGGGTGTACGCCGATGCTACCCGCATACATGGCCCGGCTCATATTATTGAGGGGGTTATGTATGCCGGAAATCTGTCCACGCCATTGACAATTGTTGTGAGTCGGTTGGAACTCCCTTTAACGTTGGCTCATATTATTGGGGACGTTAAGGGGACCGTCCTTCACGACTCAACATTGATGGGTCATCCTGACACGTGATAGTAAACGGCGTCATATTATTGGGCCCTTACTGGACGTGAGGTGAATACATGGAGGTTTCACCGGTTGCAATTGGAAACTACCTTTTGGGGGTCATGGTTGGCTGATATTATTCGGGACCATGATCGCCTGATTGGGCTCCGTGTACCCACTAAGGAAACTTGCTTTCCCGATTTCATTAGAGGGTGGTGAAATCGTTAAAATAGTGGGAGGATAATTCATAAAACTTAACGACCTTATTTTATGTCTTAGCGTTATTTCATATATAGTTAGTAATGTATGTCTGTTTTCTTTTCAGTATAACTGCTTACAAAATGTCTTCGATCAAAAAGCCACTCGCTGCTATACTGGATAGCAACAAGTTCACCGGTCTGAACTACCAAGACTGGCTTCGAAACCTCAACATTGTGTTGGCTTCGGAGAAACTTCTTTATACGATAGAGAAGAGCCCTCCGAAGGAAGCCCCTACCGATATCAGTCCTGAGGAGCTGGTTACGCTTCAACAATGGTGGGACGACGAGCTTAAGACTGGATGCTATGTGATGGCATCGATGTCCAACGAAATGCAACGGCGCTTTGAGAAGATGAAGTATGCTGCTGACATACTTTTTCATCTCAAGGAACTGTATGGGGAGAACTCTCGACATGAGAGGTTCACCACTGTGAAGGAGCTTATGACGAGCCGCATGCGCGACGGGACTTCGGTCCGCGAGCATGGGGTTCGTATGATTGGGCTCGTTGAAAAG